>VMBQ01006820.1:0-48154 GCA_007657795.1 Dreissena rostriformis
TATGAAACAATATATTATAAGTACATTCTGGGTTATTTGATGTGATTGCCCTTTTTTTATTTATTATTAATTTTTTTCAGTGAACATACTAGATACAAACGTAACGTAGCGGTAACAGGGTGCAATGAAAATTCAATTGAAACAAAACATAAATCAAAAAGTATAAGTACTAAGAGAGTAAATTATTAAGGCCTCCATGAACTCTGAAGAAAAAAGAGCCAATACTTACGTTGCGTATTCTAGCAAAGCTCTAAATTGACAACTAATTGTTTAACCATTATTTGTTCAGATATACAATCAAAGATTTGAAGCGGTGTGTTTTTTAAGTGTATTGGTCTCAATAAACGCCCTGCCATATGCATAAGAGATGATATACTACAGCGCGGAGAGGAAAGGTCGAGTTGTTGAGCACTTTTTTTACCTCTGAAGAGGTTATTCGAACAATCAAAGGCTTGTGATCAAACCACGTTGCGTTGTTAATCCTTACATATTCTTGAATAAGGTGGAGAAGATATGGTCGATTGATCAAATATGATATATAACGCCCTGTCAGTTGAAGTTGTTAAGCATCCTGGGACGTTGCGAAAACATTACATTTTAATTGAAGGAGCTAATAATCAAAGCACCGCGAGTCGCCAGGTTCTAATAGCATTCTGTGTAGAAAGCTGGCGATTTAAAGACTACTACTATGGCAGACGATGATTCCTGCAAGAATTTACTCGCAAATAACATTATGTTTGAATCAATTAAATACAAACATTAAACAATTATGAAAATATGCATGCATACCGGCAATTTGTTCTTCTGTAAGTTGGTTTGCCTGAAAAATAAAAGCAAGATGTTACACTTAATTATATTGTATATACATTATGTTCTTATAAATTTGTATAGCATGCACTCTTCATAAAAATATAGAAATAGCAATAATATTATTACAGTTTACAGCTGTGACGAAAATGAATGTATAGGAATTTGCCTGCTAGATTATTCGTCTGGAAAAGCTACAAGCTACGACGTGAACACGAGCCCCTAGAGAATGCAATGTTTAGTTCTGTTTCTTTGCCTTTCTATATCATTACGCTTTTATATATATTGCGGTTCAAACAAATGAATATGAATAAAATGTACCACACGAGACAGCACATGTATGTATTGTTGTTTTTGGAATATTGCGATCGACGGTGTGTATAAATTGAACAATTAAATAGTATACCATTAAAAAGTTGTCAACTTCTCAGAAAGAACTCCTTATAAGTGGGCAAAATCTACTGAGGCTTTACAACGTTAATGCTTTCATAAGTTTCGGTATAATAACCATATAAGATTTGGTCAAATATTGAAGTCGGAAATCTCTTGTTAAACATAAAAGGATTGGTCAAACAAGGATTGTCATTAAATACCAACGAGAAAAAATCACTGCGCGTGTATGATCAAATATGTTTTCTTTTGTCTGAAAACCTCTTCTTCTTTTTTCATCTCTTATTCATAGTTTAAGAATTAAAATAAACAATAGAACCATGTATTGCAGTCAGTAGTATTTACTGACCCATAATTGGCAGATTAAGCATTACTTGTCAGTATTTACAATACATATCACATTTACTGACATGCGGGTTAAATACCGATAATCGTCAATATAAATTTGTAATCAAGTTACATATTACTGCGCTTCAATTTAATTTGAACATTGACAAAATTCTGACTTTGCGTCAGTGTTATAAATATGTCTAAAAGCAAATGTA
This sequence comes from Dreissena rostriformis, assembly GCA_007657795.1. Taxonomy (NCBI): domain Eukaryota; kingdom Metazoa; phylum Mollusca; class Bivalvia; order Myida; family Dreissenidae; genus Dreissena; species Dreissena rostriformis. The sequence continues at coordinate 1,743 of VMBQ01006820.1, forward strand.
TGTACCATAGCAGTTGGTTCTACCTCATAAGCAAGTTATTGCATTATTGCTTTCAAGAAATATATTTTATTTTACAACATTTTCTGTACCTTACGATAGCAACCACCGGGATCAACCTTTCGACCATAATAGTGCCGCGAATCGTTGCAGTATTATACAAGTATTTCAAAGGAACTCAGTGCCCTCACTTTCTTTTGGGGGTTGGAGGAGGTAGGGGAGGGATGCAACCCAAAGAAATTGTATAGGAGACGTGTTGCTTCGGTATAAATTAATGGAAAATCATTTTTTGTAGCACAAAGGACTTCGCATTAAGTATGTTTAATTCACTAAATGTTTCCAGATATGTAAGCCATGTACTTTTATATGAAATCATGCTCTTTTTTTGGAAAAGTCCTACACACACATATATAAATTTACTATTTATCGTTATATCGATATAATAAACATCCCGGGCGCAAGTCACCCATTTTTTATATTAATTTATAAGCTGAAATAAATAATTACAAACAAATAAAACGGCACATAAATATAAAAACAGGACTGAATGCTTAAAAGTTAACTTCAATTTTTACAATCTAATCGATATAATGGACATCCCGGGCGCCAGTATATAGCACAAATTTTAAACCAGCGGAAAGTCGTTTCCTGTTGCTGCAGGTTTTAACAAGACAATGGTTCGATTGTACATTCACACTAATGAATCGTGAGCTCATATATGTATACACCCCTGAAGAAGACGTATAGTAAACATCTTTCTCTCATACATATATATATGAGCATAAAAGTATGGTGATTAAATAAGAGTATAACTTTGTTCGAGAACCAATAAACCACAACGCGAGCACATCAAAACGATATTATCCAGTATCGTAAAATTGAATCAGTTTGAACGAGTTTATGAATTTTCATTTGACAAAGTACTTATTTATTTTAAACGAAACGATAAATAGATGCATAATTTAATTTAACTATTTAACTTACCATTTGTGTTCACAAAAACGTCCACCCGCCTTCTTTGCGTCTGTAATAAAGTTATCACACTGTAATGTAACAACATATGCATATTGTTTATTATTATAACATAACTATTATGTTATACAATATAGCAATATGATAGAAATTTAATTACAGATAATATTAATAATATGATAGGAATGTATAAGTAAATTTAATTATCATAACTGTCTGTCAGAAATTATCAACAGATGTTTTAATAATATGACACAATCATGTATGCATATCAGAAATTAAATAGATATTTTAATAATGTAAGAAAATGTTAAAAGTTTATTTACATCAATGTTTTTAAATAAAATAACTATTGTAATTAATGATAAATCTTATATCATAATAATAAGGGTTCTGTAAAGAAAATATTTGAATTTTAGGAACAATAATAACATAAATGAAGTTTGGAAATTTAATAGCTAATCTTTATTATATATTGGCCATGATTATAGAATTTGAAGATTAAAATTCTCTTGCAAGTAGAAACATGACATACCTTACATTCATTGTAAACGTAGACTAAATCAACAATTTGAAAGGTCAAACATACGATATATAAATGTAGGAATCTGTTACTCAGATACGTGTATTATCCCAGTTGATAAAATGGTCAAAAGTATTGACACGGAAATTCTAATCGTACTAAGTTATTTCATATATCTATTGATCTATGCCGGTCAAGGGGATTACTATTATACCTTGTTGTCGCAAGACATACAGAGTGCTGCAAAGGGAATCGTAAACTTATTAAATTATCTCTCATAGCCATTGGATTTTGCATGAAGACATAACATTAAATAGTCAAACCAGATATGTAAGAGGATTATTCGATAAATGGGTACATACATGAATAACTTGGTTACTTCGTTCCCGGGGAGCGTCATGTTGGAACAACGCTTAACCAATCGGCAAATAACACGTAGTAAGGGAACTCTTTGACCAAGCCAATTAGAAATCAACGGGTGTTCAGTTAATCGCTTTGACCAATCAAATATGTTGTAAGGAATATCCTTATTTTATGTTTATGTGTATTTCAATATAAAACGAGATGCTGATGTAGAAAGGACTTCAATATTCTGCAGTCCACTTTTAGCCAGTGACTAGAGAAATCGAGCTTTGTTCTGCAGCGGGGCCATTTGGCTCCCGCGCTGTTAGATTGTAATTCACGAACATTAGAAAGAGTTGTATTAGAAAAGATTCAACAGAAATAAATCGCGATGAAAATAGAAACGAACTGTGTTTTGTTCCTATGTATTCTCCACGAAAAATAATGTGTTATTACGTCACACAGTACTTTTATGGTGACCGTGACTTGGATATGAACTTAGTATTACCACAAGTGCGATCACGTGCTAAAAGCGAACCGAGAAGTAAAGAAAAAACCACTATACGGATTACGGATTATCACGGGAGAAAAGAACACAACGCGCGACATGGAAACAGGTAGTTATTCAAACAAATGATGGCAAACAGAATGGGGATTTCAAAAAAAATAAAAGACGTCATGATATTGTTTTCAAAAATTGTTTTTCATTTTGATGGGTATTAAAATAAAATAAGAATTATGCTACAAATAATAAATAAAATTATGTGCGGAGAAATTGTTCAAGTATCAATATCAATACAATTGTGAATTGATCGGTAAATTTGTCTACTAGAAAAACATTTAATTTAGAGCAGAACAGATAATTGAGAGTATTTAAAGAATTTTATATGATTTGTGTATTATTAAAATATAAAATTATGTACGAACTCATTTTATTTCGCATAAAAATAAATAAATTTTAAATTGTTGGTATTTTTTAATTTTCATAAAATTAAACGTACGAAGAAATAGGAATATCTTATTTAGTTTTGTTTATAATTATAAAAAAGAAAATATGTCTGGATGTTTTATTTGTGATTATAATAAAAGAAAAACTTGAAGAAGGCACAACTATAGATATTCAAAGAATTTTACATTTTCAAAATTAAGAAATTAGAAATATATAGTATTTAAGATAGTTTTGTTTATTATTATAATAAAGAAAATAAGGGTGAATTGTGTTTATTATCATGATAAAGAAAATAGGAGGGGACGAATAAATACAATTATTCGAAAATCTAAAAATAGTTTTCCGAATTGTAAATGCGAGAAACTAGAAAAATACCATTAAAAAAGGATATGCAAAGAATTTGAAATAATAAGAATAACATTAAATAGGAATAAACAATCAACTTAGGACGCTAATTTTAATTGAGATTAAAAAGAGGGCATATAAGAAAGAAGAGTTAATGCGTGAGGCAGACAAATAAAAAGATACAAAAAAATAATGAGAATATGGTGTAGATATATATTTATCATCATCATCATTACTTGTTTAGTGTATATATTTGAGGTCTTGTTAAATGAGTTTTAACGGTCTTGTGTAATGTGACGTCGGAGTTTAATGTGGGCTGACGCCTGAAGCATGTATATGCACATTAAATTTCTAATCTAGATGTACCTAAGTTTAAGGATGCACCGATCTACGATTAATGGGCTACCCTTGCTTAAGGTTACATAAAGATTAATGATGGAAAATGCTGTTGCATTTTATTTATTGTGGACAGAAGACACGTATTGCGTTAGAATAAAATGAATTGTTTGATTAGGGAGCAAGACCTTATTTTGAGATATGTAAGCATTAAAGTAGTGATTCTATTATAATGATTGTATACACGATTGTATATAAAAAGAAAACTGTCTACCTCACCTCAAAATGAAAATAGATAAAGTATTTTATAAGGAATGCATATATAAAAAAAAAGTTTCCTCTTTCGTCAATTATAATGGTACACCGTACACATGAGATTTGTGATTTTAAGATACGAGCAGAGATACGTTTGTTATAGTTCAATACCCTAGGATGAACTTATATTGAATCAAGTCTAGAATTTCCGAGATGCATACATGTACGTAAAATGTCAAATATCAAGATGTTATGTATTTCTTAAGGAAGTGTTTCCTTGTTAATTGATGTAATATATGTTGTTTTTACTTACACATTCGAATAGGTTTTCATGACGCTATTTAAAAATAAACAAATGGGGGATATTTATGAATGTTTCCCATTATTTTGAATAACTGATGCATTGACCAATGTATCAACACAACGCAAAGAAAGAAATATATTTCGAGACTGCGCATATGAATTATGGACATCGCGAAACTACGCCTAACACAACGAATAAAGACGGTACTTCAAGAACATCAAAACAGCATAAGGAACATCATTGTTTTTCGCTCTCAAAGTGAAACGCATGGTTCTTTATTGCGAGAAGAGAAATCAACGCCTGATAATCTTCGAGGACGCAACTGTGGAAGAAAATACTACGATCAACACATTGTAAGCCTTATGACCAATGAACAATCTTCATGTCCATAGAGAAACGATGATAATGGATTCGATGACAACAAGAAACACAACAACGCAGATGACAACATCGATGGATTTAACGGAAACAACCGTGAATCAGCTACGCAGTGTGGGCCCTAGAAAGCAGACGAGCGACGCCGACTCAGTGGGAATCAGTCTGGACATTAACGACAATTCGATACTGTTAACAACAACAACAACCACAACCACAACAACGCATACGACGGAACAACACCTTATTTGGGCAATAGTCAAAGCCGGATGTCACAGCCGAACAACATCAATAGACAACGCATGCCGTCACCGCCGAACAACACCGTTGATCTGCCATGAACAACGCACGACGTCACTACCAGACAACATCTTCGATGTGCCAGGAACAACACCTGACGTTACAGACGATATTGGATCAACGTGATTGGACCTTTGATGTTATTCCAGTCATTGACATTGACATTAAGATTGTTCAACAATACCAACATTTTTTATTTCAGCAGAAACGTTTGTCAAAATCGTATTATATCCGCAATTTTTCTTTTATCATGCACGTATTTAAATCAACGATCGTTTTATGTACATCGTAGTTAGATAGTTAAATTTAAATGATTTATTTATACCATGAAGTACAAATAAATCAAATTGAGAGGGAAGGTTGTGTAACGTAACATCATATGCAGATTGTTTATTATTATAACATAACTATTATGTTATACAATATAACAATATGATAGAAATTTTATTACATATAATATAAATAATATGATAAGAATTTATAAGTAAATTTAATTATCACACCTGTCTGTCAGATATTATCATCAGATGTTTTAATAATATGACAAAATCATGTATGTATATCAGAAATTAAATAGATGTTTTAATAATGTAAGAAAATGTTAAAAGTTTATTTACATCAATGTTTATAAATAAAATAACTATTGTTATTAATGATAAATCTTATATCATAATAATAAGGGTTCTATAAAGAAAATATTTGAATGTTAGGAACAATAATAACATAAATGATGTTTGGAAATTTAATAGCAATTTTTTATGATATATTGGCCATGATTATAGAATTTGAAGATTAAAATTCTCTTGCAAGTAGAAACATGACGGGAAAGGGATTACTACAACGAGCGAGGCCTGGTATGGTATTGCGCAAGGGGGGTTAAGAGGGTTAGGGCTAGGGTTAGTGTTAGTGTTAGGGGTTGGTTTAGGGATTGGGTTAGCCTAAACCCAACCCTAACCCTTACCCGACCCCTAACCCTAACCCTTACCCTAACCTTAACCCAGGGTTATTTCCCCTATACCAGGCCTCGCTCGTTGTAATTGTCCGCTTCCCAAACATGACATACCTTACATTCATTGTAAAAGTAAACTGAATCAACAATTTGAAAGGTCAAAGATACGATATATAAATGTAGGAATCTGCTACTCAGATACGTGTATTATCCCAGTTGATAAAATGGTCAAAAGTATTGACACGGAAATTCTAATCGTACTAAGTTATTTCATATATCCATTGATCTATGCCGGTCAAGGGGATTACTATTATACCTTGTTGTCGCAAGACATACAGAGTGCTGCAAAGGGAATCTTAATCTTATTAAATTATCTCTCATAGCCATTGGATTATGCATGAAGACATTACATTAAATAGTCAAACCAGAAATGTAAGAGGATTATTCGATAAATGGGTACATACATGAATAACTTGGTTACTTCGTTCCCGGGGAGCGTCATGTTGGAACAACGCTTAACCAATCGGCAAATAACACGTAGGAAGGGAACTCTTTGACCAAGCCAATAAGAAATCAACGGGTGTTCAGTTAATCGCTTTGACCAATCAAATATGTTGTAAAGAATATCATTATTTGATGTTTATGTGTATTTCAATATAAAACGAGATGTTGATGTAGAAAGGACTTCAATATTCTGCAGTCCACCTTTAGCCAGTGACTAGAGAAGTCGAGCTTTGTTCTGCAGCGGGGCCATTTGGCCCCCGCGCTGTTAGATTGTAATTCATGAACATTAGCAAGAGTTGTATTAGAAAAGATTCAACAGAAATAAATCGCGATGAAATGAGAAACGAACTGTGTTTTGTTCCGATGTATTCTCCACGAACATTAATGTGTTATTTCTTCACAACACAATCAAAATCAATACATAATAATACAATGACTTGGGGACTTAGTCCTTGTACATTTCGTCGAAGACATTGATTGTTTTGTGTATCATATTTCTACCTTTGTTTATTCGATTATAGATGTCCAAGGACCAGTCACACTAGCGGGTAGCTAGCTTTGTGGATGTTCATGTACCATGTTAAGTTGGTAGCATATTTCATCTTAAAGAAGTGTTTGCAAAATGGATAGTTGGTAGCATATTTCATCTTAAAGGAGTGCTTGCAAAATGGATAGTTGGTAGAATATTTTGTCTTAAATGATTGTTTGCAAAATGGATAGTTGGTAGAATATTTCATCTTAAAGAAGTGTATGCGAAATGGATAGTTGGTAGAATATTTAATCTTAAAGGAGTGTTTGCAAAATGGATAGTTTGTAGAATATTTCATCTTAAAGGAGCGTTTGCAAAATGGATAGTTGGTAGAATATTTCATCTTAAAGGAGTGTTTTCAAAATGGATAGTTGGTAGCATTTTTCATCTTAAATGAATTTTTTTCTTCAAATTTGCAAAGTCATTATTGTTTGCGTTTCGGCTTTGATTTAATAACATAGTTAACATTAATTGACAAAATTCTCAAATCACAAATACAGTTATTCATAGTACATATAACGGTCTAAACTTTTATTAGAAAAAGTATACATGATTTCATCAGTTGATCCTTTCATATCCATAACATATCTTTTACATAACAAAGTGCATTTTTATTTTCTCATAAAGTTAAAGACCGGCTTGTCGATTTTAATCAATACGCATGAACATGTGTATCATTAAAACATATTTAGTTATGGATATTTAATTGTAACAGTAGTTGCCTTAGTTATAAAAGCACCCACTTTATGGTTCAACATATTTATCTCCATAAGCGACAATATTAGTTGTGGTTTCAAAATTTCCGACCAAAGTATGTCGTATTTGGTTTATAAAGCAGACCATGTTCTTTATGAAACATTTTTTGGGCAGTAAGAGTACACTCATAGAGAGCAGGAGAGATTGGAATTGTTTCTTAAAATTAAGGGACTTCCCTTACGCAGGGGCCATCAATATTCGTAAGACTTACCAAAATATGTTATAAACTCGAAACATACGGAATGTTTATTTATTTGGCTAGTTCATGCACTTGAAAAATTGTAAACTTCAACACGATATCTCGAATCTTGTGACTATAATTATGATTTGTTTAAACGCCATTTGCCGTTTTGTTTTACTGTGCTTTTGTTACGACCACTATAATAATGTTTCATAATCTATCAGAACCCCAATTGACTATATATATATATATGATAATGAATGAAGACCCTCGGCACCTATATTCAGACAATGTCTAAGGAAATAATGCAAACATTGGCTGTTTGATAAACAACAACTTTTAAAGGTCAAAATAAAATATCACATTATTGCCATCAATATATATAACATAACCAAAATATCAACAGTAGCAAACGCATGTACATGTAGAGCAAATGTATTTCACATTTTGTAAATTTCATGCGATCGAGAGACACATGCACGACGATTAAAACATTAAAAAAGAGAAGAAAACAACAGTAACCTAGATGCGTGTTTGTGAATTATTAGTACGATTTTAGTTGCATTGTATAATTATCCAGTAGGGAAAAAAACGTTGTGTGAATGTCGTGAACTGTAATACAATGTAGTCCCCAAGGACAGATCTGCGGATCACGTGATTCCCGAACTCGTTAGTCCGCCATTTACACGTGTCGATAAAATATAGAATGGAAATGGGTAAGAATGTGCTGCATTCACTTTGAGACCATCCTTTTCACGAATCCTGAAAGGATATAAAAGCCGTAATGAACATCTCAAAATATCTCAATATATGCATTACAGTGTCTCAATTAAGTTAACTAATAAGTACCTTACAATCTGCGTGTTATTTTTATATTGTTTTATTGACGTATTGGGCTCTCTTACAAATCCGTAAATCAATACCGTTAAATGACACACGTACATGTATTTAAGTTACGACAACAGATCCACTTTATAAACGCTCAGGGGCGTGTTTGTGTTAATGTATTTATTATAAGTTACACTGTTAGTAACTGATGGTGTATGGGATATACACCCTCAGTAATTTCATTACGATTATATCTCACCGAATACCTTTTCCTTGTTGTTTTATAGATATTCATGTCCGAACCGGCTTTCCGTTCGTTTATTTTTCATTCAATTTAATACGCAATTTATGACGTATCTCGCGTGACGTTATTTATGTGACGGAACTCACTAAGTTAGATTTTCTGGATTTTAAGGACAACAAGTCGGATGTGGAATTTTATTTAACAGTAAAGTATATATTTTTTATTATCAAACGAATGCAAAACGTATTTCGGATTTTTGTTTTGTCATGCACACATGTAGTTGTAAAATTCGATGGGAATAAAATAAATCTCTCCGACAGGATTATCATTTCGTAAATCGTGTTTTGGGTCAAAATGGTTAGCATTCGTAACAAATGTTATTAAAAAATAGTGTGGTTTAAAATTAATTTCGAGAAAGAGATGGAAGAACAGAAAATAAAAATGCATATCGTTGTAACTTTCTTATTATAAGCATATGATTAAAGTTGTCATTGAGGTAAGCGTGTCGTTTATACTAAATTTAGTTTTTTAATGACTCGTGTTAGAGCTGAAGTAATGTCATCAATCTAATCTACAGCACAGTTTCAGTTGCAATCGATGTTTTAATTGGTTCCCCGTACAAATGCAAAAAAAAACATAATATAATAACAAGATTTTTCTAGCAGTTTATTGAACAGACGCCATTGTTTTACGTCGACAGGTGTATACAAATTACTCAGGGTGTATGGGGAATTAACCATGGGTACGTGACCGCTCAAAACCAATCGGATTAGGGCACTTTTGTAGGAGGTGAGATATAAACCCATATACAACGTGTTTTATTGATTTCCTATCGACTACAAATATTTATTTAAAAAAAATGATTATTATTATAGAAGTTTACCTTCGTAATTGATCTTTCCGTCTCCGTCAATGTCCGCCTCTCGGATCATCTCGTTTAAATCCTCGTCCGTGAATTTTTCGACGAAAAATGTTGTCATCACGTGACGCAGTTCGGCTTCGGTGATGTAGCCATTGCCGTCCTTGTCGAAGATGCGGAACGTTTCCTTGATCTCCTCCTCGGAGTCTGTGTCCTTCATCTTGCGCGCCATCATTGTAAGGAACTCGGGGAAGCACAGCGTACCGTTGCCTGGGAAACACAATGAAGCAATATAAAGATAAAGTCTGTATTAGCATTAAATTGTATAACTGAGCTAATATTATCCAGTGCTGATAATGGACAGTGTGTGTTACGAAACATGTTCTTGAAAGACATAATGTTTGTGTAGTTCCCACTATCCATAAAATGCGAACTAGGAAGTGCATTTTGCCACCTTCATATTTTGTACATACACAACATTATTTCCTCACTCACCAACCATAAACCACATGGTGTCTCCAAAGAACACCCCTCTATAGATACCTTATTTTGTTCCCAGACCATCTCTGATCCCCACTCACCGTCAGCGTCCACCTCGTTGATCATGTCAAGCAACTCGGCCTCGGAAGGGTTCTTTTGCAGAGACCGTTTAAATGTGCCCAGCTCTTTGCTGGTGATCTTGCCGTCTCCATCCTTGTCGATCATCAAGAACGCTATCTTGCAATCTGTAGAGAAGAGATGCAATAGTTGATATTGATAATGACAGCGCCGCCGATAGAGCACGAATTATCGCCTTAAATTCTCTGCAGAGAAGAGATTAAATACAATAGTAGTTGAGTTTTATAATAAAAGCTATGAGAGTGAGAGTTGTAACGCATCAATCATACTGAAAAGATGCAATAGTTAACATTGATAATGACAGCGCCTTTTGCCATAGAGAACGAGTTTTAACGCCTTTAATTCTCTGAGATATTAAGACTGCTACTAAGGCATTTCAAGATTGAACACATTTCAGGCATCCCTGATTGATTGTAGAGCATACGATGATTCCGGCAAGTATGTTTTTGCAAATAACGGTCTGTTTAAATAAATCCCCCCCCCCTAAAAAAGCATAAGTATGCATGTCTATATGCATAAATACCGTTAATTTGCTCTTCTGTAAGTTGGTCTGCCTGAAAAATAAAAACAATATATTACACGGGTTGATTGTACAATCAGTATGATCTAATAAACGTGTATGGCGTACACTGTTCATAAACATATGTGCATACAATTAAATGTTTACATCTGTGACGAACGTGAATGTAAAACAATATGTGTGCTAGATTATTCATCTGGAAAAGCAAACCAACAATGAAGTAGACACGAGCACTTACATAAGGGTATGTTTAGTTCGGCCTTTTTTGCCTTGCAATATAATTTTGTTTTCATAAATATAGAGTTTCAAACAAGTGAATATGGGTAATATACAAATATACTACACGGGGCAGCACATATATGTGGAGTTGTTTTTGCAATGTTTGTAGGAATGTATAAACTAAAGGTTTATATGAGTTGAAAAAATGAAATTATAACGTGAACAATGAACAACTTCGCAGAAAGACAAACTCCTTATAAGCGGGGATAATCTTCTAGGGCTTCATATCGTTAATATTTTCATAAGTATCGTTATCAAAACATTAGAAGGGTCAATAAAAACTTTGACCCCCAAACATTGCTACAAAATGTATTTTAACTGATCCTGGTAGGGAAGAAGGTACTCAATAGCATATCAAAAATTTACCCAAATTGGACTTCCGGAAAGTAGTTTTTTTCAAGATGGCCACCAATATGGCCGCCAAAACCTATTTATGATCATAACTATGTAAGTATCCACTGCAATTTTATGATTGTTGTATCTAAACAAAGGTTTTAGGGGTCAAAGAACGCATAAAGATCATTAGACATAGTGTACGTTTATTAAATTACACAGAAATCCAACATTTCGTCCAAAATGGCCGCCAAGACGGCCGTCCAAACCTTCTTTTGATAATAACTATGTAGGTATCCACTCAAATTTGCTGATTTTGGTGTCTATACCTACGTTTAAGGGGTGAAAAAACACATTAAGATCATCAGACGGTGTTAATTTATTAAATTACTCAGAAATCCAGCAATGCGTCCAAAATGACCGCCAAGATGGCCGCTTAAACCTTTTTATGATAATAAGTAATAACTATGTAAGTGTCCACTCAAATTTGTTGATTTTGGTGTCTATACATAGGTTTTAGGGGGAAACGAACACAAAAAGATAATTAAAATTAATGTTTGTCTATTACGCATCATAAAAAGTCAACATAGCGTCCAAACACAAAGACCACAAGTGCATAGCTACTGACTCAAACGTGATGATTGAAAATTAGCCATTGTAAGGTAAGTACATTTTTTTTCAACTTCGCACTACCAAGCGACAAACATGTCAGTGTAATTTGACTTAAACATTGATCTGGGCATTATTGTCTTATTGTCCTTTGGAGTTATGATGGAGCCAGATGAGCAAATCTGTATCCTCGCCCACCAACGTTGTGGTGCTATGACGGGATTGTTGCACTGTTGCTTTAACAATATCAACGTCTGGTGACAGAACGACATAACATCCCTTTTTAGTTAGTGTTGTGATGATCAGAGCATTCATGCCTGTCTTGATTTTGTTACGAGACAAAAAGTCCTTCTTTTGATCATTATGTTTCTTTGTTGAAACTCACAATAGGGTTCACGTTTTTTCTCGTCTCGTCTCTTGTGTGTGTTGTCTTTGATAGAACGACCGTCTTCGTAACCATCGAACACCATTGTCGCTTGTCCGTAATGCCTTACAGTGAAATCTGCATAAGACTGGACTATTGCAGGATATGAGTCGCCCTTTTTCCATGGTAAACGATGGCGAAAAAAGCCACCATCAAGGACGTACCGATCTGTTTTAGAAATACCGTTCATCAAAGTCTCGCTTGCCTGAGCGATTTGAGGCTTGTTTGCTTTAACAAGTATGTTCTTGTCTTGAAAGAGGCCAGGATGATGTGGGCGCAGTTCATGCGCAAGTATGTCTTCAAGGGAAAGATATCCCTATGTTGACACTGCCAGGAAACGTTTGGCCAGAAGGGCAGGATCAATAGGACGGTCAGAAGCAATCTTAACAGCTGAATTATTTCCAAGAATGTCTTTTCTCTTGAATTTATTAGCAAAGGCCGACTTTACTTTGATATATCTTATGATCTTGTTACCATCCGTCTTAAAAGCATAAACATTCAGAACTGACCCAGCCACTATCCCATTGACAATGTTTCTAAGAGTAGGATCAGCTGTGTAGGGTGAGCAAGCTGTACTATTTGACTGTATTTCCTCGAGATCAGAAGCATCTCTTTAGATGCGCGCCTCAGTTGAGTCTTGTAATGTGGACTCGTAGTAAAGGTAAAGGTCAGGTTTGTATAATCCTGCATCGCGCTGATGTACTCGGATTTACAGGTGCAGATAGGTTCCAACAGTTTTGCATTTCCTCGGTCATCCCACTGCCGCGAGTCAGACCACCTGTGCTTTTAAGAGACCAAATCAATGTTTGCTCAATGACAAGATCGCTGCCTAACCGAGCCCAGCACTGATTGCTCCTATGAACAAGATGAAAACCATCAACACCCTTTCGATAAACGTCTGGGTGCGTTTCCTCTAGGTTGCTCATTTGCTGCAGATAATAAAAAGCAGATCGCAGGTATTTAAAGTGCCCAGCTGCAACAAAGACGGATAGACAATCGGACACTGCCTGCAAATGCATCAGCCAACACCCATTACGGTTGGCCTTGATCAACATCCTTGCCAGGCTTACCACACGCTAATCATTCAGCCATACTTGGCTTGTCTTTGAGGTATGGGCAAGTTCATTTTTCTTCTTCTCTGTAGCCGTCTCGAGTTTGATCAAAATCTCAGAACATGTAGCATCTGTCAGCGTCGTCTCGCCCCTCAGACGGAAAGAGTACACTTCCTCGGCTTGACCCAGCAGTCTCTTAATCTCGGGATCTTTCTGGGTCATTTCGACTATAAACTGGCTGTGTAGGCACTTGTCATCAAGTTAATGGCCCCACAAAGCTCTCTGGATAGCTTTCCCTGTCATGATGTGCACAATTGCATTTGCCCCATATACAGTATCAAGTATATATTTTTGAGAACGATGCCTTCCATGAGATATCTTATGACCGCAGCAAGTTCAAAGCTTTATGAAAACACCCCAATATCAGAACAATGTTTTTCAGGCAATTACTTTGAGGCGCATCAATGATGATTTTAGCAGCCTTTCTATACAAGGGTTGGTTAAACGTCACAATTGTGGGAAGGCTGTGCTTCATGGCAAGAATGAAAAAGAGTCTTATGTTAACAGAATGCACGATTTGTCCCCAGAGTACATATTGATCAAAGACAGGAATTTGTGTCTGCTATTGTCAATGCAAAAAATGCTGAACTTATCATCAAGGGAGGTAGCTTTTCAAAACATTTTATAAGGCATAAGCTAAGTCTCAAACAGAACACGTATGCTTAGACACAAATAGAGTAATGTAGTTAGAATCTAACAATTCTTTAACAATATGTGCTGTCTGAAAAAAAAAATAACATTTCAACATGTTGTTTTAGAGGGTTACTTTGAAAAGCTTTCTCAATAAGGCTTATGCCAACTTACACCAGGTTAAAGGTCTAGACCCATGTTAAGTCAAATAACACTGAAACGTTTGTCGCTTGGTATTGCGATGTTGAAAAACATTTTGGATTTACTGTAATAACTCTAAGGTTTCGGACGCTTAAACATAATTACCGGTAAATGGTTTCATCTCCGAAAATTAAGATACATAAACATATTCCTAGAAGTCATTGTCCGAAAAGTAGAGACCCCCTCAAAAAGGCATATTAAAACAACGTTAGAATATTCCTCTGTATGACGGCACTTGTAAAAATGATAGAGTGTGCTAGTAAATACCACTTCGAAAAGTATTAAATACTTCAAGCTATGTTTACAGAAAGATTTTACTTTGATCAACAAGTAAAAATAGGAGCATTTAATATTCTGTAGGATGACCCTCCACAACTATCAGTATACCGGTAATCAAAATCGGCAGTTGTTCCCGAGGTGATACAACATAAAAACGGTGAATATATAAAGACGATTGAAAGATAACATTAAGCTTGCAGCTGAATCATATCAACCATATGTTTGTGTATTTCGAAGTTTATGAGGTCATTCCGCGCCTGAGGCTGCATTAATTATCTAGCGTATGCCAGTTATACATGCCTACGTACCCAAAATAAAGCAAATGTAACGGTCAACTGACTTTTTGAAAGTCATCAGCATGGCTTTTTGACCGTCATCCGATTGTAAATTTATTATGGAATGTGTCGACGAATCAACGCAAATAGGAAGAATTTTGATAAAATGCAACTGTCCGAAAATGTTGAGTCATTTATATAATGGAAAATCTGGAGTCCGAAAGATTAGAGTTACAAAAAAGCATTATTTGGGTTAAAAAAGAATTTGTCGGCAAACTGAGAGTGTCCTAAAACTTAGAGCAATAACGGTACCTTACAATAGCCGACTTTCTCAATCATCACGTTTGAGTCAGTAGTTATTCACTTGTGATCTTTGTGTTTGCGGTCATTTAGACGCCATGTTGAATTTCTTTGATGCTTAATAGACTAACATTATTTTTAATAATCTTAATGTTTTCTTTGCCCCCTGAGACCTAGGTATAGACACCAAAATCAGGAAATTTGAGTGGATAATTACATAGTTATTATCATGAGTAGGTTTTAGCGGCCATCTTGGCGGCCATTTTAGACGCAATGATGGATTTCTGTGTAATTTAATACACTTACAGTATGTCTGATGATCTTTATGTGTTCTTTGACCCCTAAACCCTAGGAATATACACCAAAATTATCAAATTCGAGTGGATACTCACATAGTTATGATCACAAATAGGTTTTGGCGGCCATTTTGGCGGCTATCTTGAAAAAACAACTTTCCGGAGGTCAAATTTTGGAAAACTTTTGATATGTTATAAAGGAGCTCCAGCCCTACCAGGATCAGTTAAAATACCTTTTGTTGCAATTTTGGGGGGGTTGATAGGTTTTTGTTCTTCATATATTGACCATACTACATGATAAGATCAAGTTTTTGTCAAACATTTGAGTAAGGGGATCTACTGTCGTGTTTTCAACATGGGTTAGATCGGTCAAACAAGAATCTCCATTAAAACCCACGAGAAAACGAGTGCGCTAGTATGTTAAAATACAGTGTGTGTTTTTCTCAAAACCTGTTTTCTTTTTACAGGTCTTATTCATTATACTAATCATTATCATTATAATTATTTATTTAGTTTATGAATTCATATATGCAAACACACCTTTGCTGAGATACATCAAATTCAGTAGTATTTAATTATATTAATGGATGGATTCAGAAATAATTGTCTGTCTTTACAATTACAGCTCACTAAAAGACTGACACGCGAATTAAATCCCAATTAACGTCTACATAAATTTGTAATCAAGTTTCACATTGCTGCGCTATATTTAATTCGAACATTGAAAATAACTTATATTGCGTCGGTGGTTCCAGATGATTAGAGCAAGTAATTACATTCTTTAAATATAAGTTATTTTACAAAATGTTCTGTACCTCACGATACCAAGCGCCGGGGTCGACCTTTCGACCTTAATCGTTCGGCGAATGGTTGTAGTATTGTAAAAGTATTTAACATAAACTCATAGTCCTCACTTTCTTTAGTGTGTATGTTCATAGTGGGAGGGAAGCCACCCACAGCAATTGTATGGAGAATTGTTGCGTCAGTTTAATGTAAAGGTAAATCATTTTAATTACACGGAGAACTAAACATAAAGTATTTTTTATACAATACATTATTCCAGATAGGTAAGCTAACGTACTTATATACTGAATTAGTGTCCTTTTGGGAAAGTCTTACATACAGATAAAAAACTAATTGTGTTTTTTTTACAATGTCAATTTCAATGGAATTTCTGTCATTTTAGGCTTAATCAAACTGCTTTCATTAGGAAAACAGTCTTTATTCGGCGCATTTTCAAATATTGAAGTTGATGAAACTTTATGCACATCACATAAGCATACAGTATGGTGATTATATGAGATTATAACCTTGGTATGAAACAAATTAAGCACAACACGAGCGCAATATTAAGAGTAAATAATATTCTTTTCATACTTTTTACATAAATAGGAACATTAAAACGATATAAACCACTATATATATATATATATAGTCTCTATAAGCCTTGTCTTATTTAAACAAAAACGCTGTATTTATTTTATACCGAAGCTTTCGGCCTCACGGTCTTCATCAGCGGCCATTTTTTATTTCAAAATGTTACACTGTAAAAACGGATATGACGTCGCGTATTTCCGGCGTCAANGTCCGTATTGCGACATATATATATATATACATATATACATTCATTTACACAACCGAAATACAAACTGTTAATAAAACATTTGGTCATTATATGATGATAATTTGCATTTGACAAACTACACATTTATTTAGACGAAACGTTTGTAGATAACAAGACAAATACGAAAATATAACTTACCATTTTAGTTCAGAAATACGTCCGCCTGCCTTTTTTTATCGACACAGAACACTTGACAACAGCTAGATTTAAACTGATATAGAGAGACCAGTAATTTCTGATATACCGGAGTTTTGTCGCAATACGGACATCATTTTTCACACATACACGTACATTGTGTGTGTGAATGTCAGAGTTTATTTACAGGTCAACGCTGCGTCTTCACGACTACCTTATGTGCTGACCTGCCCCACGTACATTGTGATCAACGTTGATAGTACTTATCCTACCAATGTCTTCCTTTACGTTTAACCGGCACTTACTTTGGTACAGTGTGTACATCAATAAAGAATGCATTCATGCATGATCCTGTTTAGCAAGAGATATAAATATATGAAAAGACATCACAACAAGTATTTTGAAAAACCTACGTTATTATGTATGATTTTTGTTTAATATTTTGGATACCACGACATATGCTAGATAAACTTCACTTCTTTCAACCGTATAAATAGAAATAACACACAATTTCCTTTTATATTGTTGTTGAGTGGAACTGTTTCTGTTCAAATTGGAAAATACATATATTTCTTTTCAGTACCGTCATAACAATTGTTGTATATTATAAATTTATCTCACAATCAAAATCAATACATTACAATAAAGGTATGTATGTGGAGACTATATATCTAACAGCAGCATCCATGAAAGCTATTTACATCACTTCAAGAGCTTTCAATATCCCTGGACATTTCTTCAGATACATTAAATGTTTAATGTATCATATTCCTATCTTTGTTTATTGCGATAATAGATGTGCATGGTAACAGTCACGCTGGTGGGTTTCTTTGTGAATAGTCATTTCAATGTTTAGTTGGTATCATGTTTCATATTAAATGAGTTTTTGCAGAATGCTTAGTTGGTGGAATATTTCATATGCAATGGTTCGTCTGATGCATATTTCATCATAAAGGAGTGTATGCAAAATGATAAGTTGTTAGCCTATTTCATCTTAAATTAGTGTTTGCAGAATGCTTATTTAGTAGCATATTTGACATTAAGGAAGTGTTTGCAGATTACCTAGAAGGTAGCATATTTCATCTTAAAAAAGTGTTTGCAGAATGGTTAGTTCGGTGACATATTTTATCCTAAAAGAATGTTTACAGGATGGATAGTTTGGTAACACATTGTATCTTTAAAGAATGTTTGCAATATGGTTAGTTTGGTTATATATTTCATCTTCAAAAAGTGTTCGCAGATTGGATGGTTGGTAACATATTTCATCTTGAAGGATTGTTTGCAGAAGACTTGATAGCATATTTCATCTAAAAGGGGTGTTTGTAGATCGCTTAGTTGGTACCATATTTTATTTTAAAGAATTGTTTTTAAAGCGCTTAGTTCGAAGCATATTTCATCTAAAAGGGGTGTTTGTAGAGCGCTTAGTTGGTACCATATTTCATCTTAAAGGAGTGTTTTTAAAGCGCTTAGTTCGAAGCATATTTAATCTTAAAGGAGTGTTTGTAAAGCGCTTAGTTGATAGCATATTTATTTTAAAGGAGTGTTTGTAAAGCGCTTAGCTGGTAGCATATTTAATCTAAAATGAGTGTTTGTAAAGAGCTTAGTTGGTAGAATATTTAATCTTAAAGGAGTGTTTGAAGAATGCTTGATAGCATATTTCATCTTAAAGGAGTTGTAAAATGCTTAGCTGGTAGCATATTTCAGACGAGTGTTTGCGGAATGCTTCGTTGGTAGCATATTTCATCTTAAAGGAGGTTTTGAAGAAATTAATAAATTACTATATAATAACAGAAGAAACATAATATTCCAGCTCGTGTATGCCTAACACACGGTTTACAATATGCTTTAATGACTGCAAATTGAAAAATTCCCGTCTATTTGCTCAACTGAACACAGTTATAACTGTTCAACTTTGGTATTGTTTTTAATTTAAGTATGAACGTGAGCACGATTGTGTGATTCTTTAACAAACAAAAAAGATATCAGTAAAACTGATATATTCTCCCGAATGCGCTATGTCAAGCAATATAAATTTAATGAGAATAGCGGAATTTAACACAATGTATATTGTATAGGTCTATAATGTTCATAACTGTCAAACAAATTTAAGTGCTGGATAACTAATATTGTATCAAACCAGTTATTTGCATTTTACCACATGGACAGAATTTTCAGAGAAAATGACCGGACAAGCATGTACTATACAATTATTGAAGAAACATTTATCACATATTATTTTGAAGATTCTCTCAAAACTTCATAGAAATAAGACCGCAGTTGCTGAGAAATAGTCAAGGCAATCATGGTATTTGCCTTTTATATACTCATACATACCCCCTTACTCTACGCTAAAAAGCCTGGCGGAAAGACGGACGGCTGGACGAAAAAAACATTTGGTAACAAAACATACCTCAATTTAAATATAATGTTGTTTATTAAAAAATGCCGTTGTAATCTTAGCGCATGTCTTGTCATCGAATAAGTCAATTTATGTTCTCCAAATATTCTTCAACATGTACAACGTCGTCAAGGCAACTCCCCGGAGTTCGGTACCATTGCGTTTGTTTAAGTTGTAGTTTACTACAAATAGCATATAATTTTACTGCAAATTCTGCCAATTGTAACAAAAAAAAGAGTTTCCTTCTTTATATACTATAATAACGCCAATGATCATTTTTATGTACATTTATAATGTAGATAATAGTGTCATTTGATTGCTATTGTACTTAAAGCATTGACAATTTATTTCGTCTGTCTTGACCACACTTATGCATATGAACATGTCTACTAACATCCATTTTTGAGATAAAAGTATATAAATTGGTTGTATTTTCTGTCACTTGCAGCAATACAAATGTTTTTTCCGTCTTCGTTGACCACAATTACGTACATTTAGACACAGGTTTTATTCCAGCTTTTACGCCATGTCTTCGCTTACATCTCTTATAGAGGTGATCATATATTTTATTATTTACAGGCTTTGTGTTGTTTCATACTCTATCAAAGCGTTACACATAACATATTTAATACAGTTATATCTAGTTCTTTCCGCTGTAATATTTCGTATTCCCCGTTAAAGGGACTTGTGAATGATGATGACAAGAAAACAAGATACACAAACATGTCGTGGAGTTCGATCCCGGACCTCTAACTGCAAAAGCTCACATTTTACCATGACACCACTACGTCCTTTGTATTTCAATGTTTTCAAGTGCTATGTGGGTCATACAAGTTTTTGCTTAATTATCGATCAAAAACGTTACACATGCTTTATTATGTTTCCGATTTCGATTGATAATGTTGATTAAACGAAAATATATTTCAAACATATTTCTTTGTAAATAATTTTACTTTGCTTGTTTGAATGTAATAACCACATTCATTTTTTATATATGACACATTCTTTGTAATGTATTTGTCTATGTTTCTATTTTTGTACGGAACTTGACTTTGATCATGTCGCTTTAAAATTCCGTTCTCCGTATTTTTACTGCACAGTACATTTGTCTCGACCACTCCTATACTATTGTATAATATATAAGAAATCCAGTTGACTATATATCTTTATATGATAATGAAGTAAGTGCCTCTGTACTTACATTCAGACAAACGGAAAAAAATGCAAACATTAGCTGTTAAAAAAATAACAGCTTTAAAACGTAAAAATAAAATCACATTATATTCATCAATATTTAAAACGCGACTTTAATATCAACAAAAGAAAATACACTTGGAGCAAATGTATTCTACTTTTTTGTAAATTTCCTGAGAGAGACACATGCAAGTGATTGCGACATTAAAACAAAGAAAAACAGACTAAAACAACATTTGCGTAGATGCGTAGTTTATTGAATAATCTCTAGTGAGGATGAACGCGTTGTTTGAATGTCGCGAACTGTAAAAGTCACCAAGGACAGATCTGCTGGTCACGTGTTTCTCGGACTTGGTAGTCCTTCCTGTACACGTATCGATAAGATATAGAATGGAAATGGGCAAAAAATGTGCTGCGTTCACTTTTGGACCATCTTTTTCACGAATTCTGAAAGGATATAAAAGACGCAATGAATATCTCAGCATATCTCAATATATGCATAACAGCGTCTCAGCTTATTTAACAAATAAGGGCCTTACAT
Organism: Dreissena rostriformis; assembly: GCA_007657795.1. Lineage (NCBI taxonomy): Eukaryota > Metazoa > Mollusca > Bivalvia > Myida > Dreissenidae > Dreissena > Dreissena rostriformis. The sequence continues at coordinate 23,059 of VMBQ01006820.1, forward strand.
TTGTCGTTACTAGTATTTTATTTACGGATTGGAAGCTCAAAGAAATCGGTCAATAAATATCATTAAATGACACAGTACATCCAATTGAGCTGCGATAACAGATCCACTTTATATGAGCTTATTTTAGGGGCCACTTTGTATTAATGTATACAGACCCGTATGTGTCGTGTTCGATTGAAAACAAATCAATCAGCAATATTTATTAAATGTTTTATTATTATAGGACATTTACCTTCATAATTGAGTTGCCCATCTCCGTCAATATCCGCCTCTCGGATCATCTCGTCCACCTGCTCGTCCGTAAAGTTTCCGCCGAGATTTGTCATCACGTGACGCAGTTCGGCGGCGGAGATATAGCCGTTGCCGCCCTTGTCGAATATTCGGAACGCGGCCTTGATCCCCTCCTCGGATTCAATGTACTTAATATTAAGCGCCATCATAGTCAGGAACTCGGTAAAGTCCATCGTACCGTTGCCTTGGAAACGCAATGAAGTTATTTAAAGATTAAGTCTGTATAGGCATTTAATTGTTTACTTGAGCTGCTATCATTCAATGCTGATAATGGAAGGTGTGCGATTTGAAAAACCTACTTACACGACAAACTGTTTGTGTAGTTTCCATTAGCCATGAAACTAGGATTTAACAAGTGCATCATGCAGCCTTTATATTTGGTACCTACACAAATTGTACTTTCCCCACTCGTCAGCCTTAGACCACGTGGTGTCTTCATAAAACACCGCAGGTTTCCTCATTAACGCTCCACTAACCCTGCTGTCCCCCAATCCCAACTCTGCTTGCCCATTCACCTTTCCACACACTTCCCCCAGATGTCTCCCTCTACCAACTACATCGCCGCTTCACAGTAAAGTCAACTTGTCTTTACACTACTGCTAGTTCCCCATTCTCTCCTCTATAGATACCCTTTGTCTTCCCAGACCACCTCTGATCCCCACTTACCGTCAGCGTCCACCTCGTTGATCATGTCCTGCAACTCGTCCTCGGTACGGTCCTGTCCCCGTGACCGCATGACGTTGCCCAGCTCTTTGATGGTGATCGTTCCGTCTCCGTCCCCATCGAACAACGAGAACGCCATCTTGAATTCTGTAAAAAAAAAGTGATGCTTTAGTTTATATTGATAATGACCGCTTAAAGAGAGAGAGAAAGGATTATCGCCTCCAATGCTCTGCAGAGAAGATATGAAATACTATAGTAGTTGAGGTTTATAATAAACACTCTGAGAGCAAGAGTTGTAAAACGTTCGTTATACTGAAAAGAACCAATAGTTGACATTGATAATGACAGCGCCTAGAGAACGCGTTTTAACGCCTCCAATTCTCTTAGATATTAAGACTGCTACTAAGGCATTTTAAGTTTAAGCACTTTTCAGGCATCCCTGATTAAGGATCGAGCATACGATGATTCCGGCAAGTATGTTTTCGCAAATAACAGTCTATCTTGATCAATTTACGTTAATATGCATGAAAATATGCATACATACCGCCAATTCGTTGTTCTGTACGTTGGTCTGCCTGAAATATAAAAACAAGATGTTGCTCAGGATGATAATGTATATACATTATGTTATAATAAATTTGTATTGCGTGAATGTTCATTAAAATATATAAAAAAAAAAACATTGAATGTTTATAGCTGTGACGAAAGTAAATTCATCGTAAAAAAAGCTTTACTATTAAAAACCCACAAGAAAAATAGTGCCTTAACATGTTCAAATGTAGGTTCTTTTGTCTCAAAACTGTTTTTACCTTTTTTTCAGGTCTTATGTTAAACAATTCAAATATACAATCAAACCTTTGCTAAAATACACGCAATTCAGTAGTATGTACTTACACATAATCGACGGATTCAAAAATTATTGTCAGTCTTTACAATTACCTATCACGAAATAACTGACATGCGAGTTAAATACCAATTAACGTCTACATAAATTTTTAATCAAGTTGCACATTTACTGCGCCACATTTAATTAGACCATTGAAAATAGCTTACTTTGCGAAACAGTTTGCAGATAAATAAGAAAATATAACTTACCATTTGTGTTCACAAATACGTCCGCCGGCCTTTTTTACGCGATACTCTACACTATACAACAATTAGATTCAAACTGATAGATGATCAGCCAGTGATCCCTCGTTTGCCGCAATTGTGTCGAAATGCGGACATCCTGTTTCTCACATATATAAATTACAATCCACATTCATAGTACTTTTCATACTAAGGAGTGTTATTTGGTATAAAATAAATACCACAATTTAATTGTAATGTTGTTGAATAAAAAATGACTGTCATCTTAGTTCATATCCTGTCATCTAATAAGTAGATTATTGTACTTTTCATATCCTTCAATATGTAAAAATCAATAATACTGTCCGTATTTCGGCACCATTGCGCTAGTTTAAGGTTTAGTTTATTAAAACAAGTATACAATGTTATTGCAATTTTGGTCAATTGTAACCAAACAAATAAGATTCCGTCTTTGTTGACCGCAATAACGCCAATGGTCAGGTGACCGTTTCAATAAACATTGTAGTACACATTTACGATACGGTACATTTTTCGAAGATACATTATTGCTAAAGTCAATATCATATGATTATAATTTTTCAGTACTAAATTATTTACATTAGCATCTCAAGCGCCGTATATACTTGACGAGCATAGCGAGCTAGTTCGTCTACTTATTAAGATAAAAAAAATCCCTCGTAAGTTAAAATTGTCGTACGATCGTTTATGAAACGGCCCCAGGTCTTTAATTACATCCATAATGTAGTTAAACGTGAGTAATTTTATTGGAATTTCTGTAACGTGTAGCATTTAAAATGTATTGAGCCTTTGTTGACCACAATAATATATATATACATGATTTCGCACATCTATTATGTAGATAAACGTGTGTAATTTGATTGTCATTTCTGCAACTTGTTGACCACAATTATATTTATATATATTATGAAGATAATGACAACATACATTGATTGCAATTCCTTACACTTGTAGCATTAAAAATCTAATTCCGTCTTTGTGGACAACAATTATGCCAATCTTTTCGAAGATCTATTATGAAGAATATAGTATGTAAATTGATAGCAAGTTCTGCAACTTGTAGCATTAAAAAATCTGATTCCGCCTTTGTTGAGCGCAATTACGCCAATGCACTTGCATCTATTAAAGAGCTCAAAGTATTTGATTTAATTGCATTTTCTGGCAGTTGTAGCATTAGGGATTACGTCTTTGTTGATCGCAATTAGGTCAATACAGGCAAATGGTTTATTCCAGCTATAACGAATATAACCATGTCTTTGTTTACATCTTTTTATGAAATGTTCATAGATTTAATTATTTACAGGTTTGCAATAATAAAGGCGGAATCTGAAGGTTGTGTTTGTTATACTATATTAAAGAGCAACCAATACAATCTTTAGTCTGGTTAAATATAGTTATGTTGGCTGTAATATTTCGTTTCCCCCTTTAAATGGACTTTTTTACAAATGTTCGTATTTTTGGAAAATTTCATTCAATGTATTTACTAACAAAACTTAAATATTTATAATAGTTTTAATACTTTTAAGTAATCAAAATAACAAGAAAAGGATAACCCCGGTCTTGGGGTTCGATCCCGGACCTCTAGAAGCTAAAGCTAACACGGAACCACTAAACCACTCCTACCTTTGTTTTTCAATGTTACATGAAATGCTTTGTGGGTAGTACAGGTTTTTTTGCAACAATTATCATCAATAAAATGCTTTACACACGCTTATTATTTTTCCGATTTCGATTGGTGATTTGAATAAACGAACGTATACGCTTAACATTTTTCTTTGCTATGATTTTTATTTTGCTTGTTTGAATTTTATACTCACATTGTTTATTTAACTTTGTGACACATTCTTCGTAAAATGTAATGTTTCCAAAGTGTAAACTAGTCCCTTAAATCAGTCAATTTTGTTACCGTGCATGTCCATTTATCTAATCTTGTGTTGCTCTTCGCCGTATTTTTGTTGTACAATACAATAGTTTCTAACACTCATATAATGTTTTATAATATATTCGACTTCAATATAAATAAACTCCGGTTGACCACAAATGTCTAAGGGAAATAGTGCAAAGATTGGCTGTCTAATAAAAAAAAGCTCAAAAAGTAAAGATAAAATATAACTTTATTGGCATCAATATATAAAACATAAGTAACATACAAACAGTAGCAAATACATGTAGAGCAAATGTATTCCACTTTTTTTTAATAAATGTCGTACGATAGAGAGACACATGCATAGTGAAATCAACATTAAAAAGAATAAAAACAAAAATGATGTAGATGGGTAGTTCATGGATTTTTATTTAGATTTTAGTTGCATTGTATCATTCTCTTGTGGTGATGAAAACGTTTTTTGAATTTCTTGAACTGTTATAGTCACCAATGACATATCTGCGGATCACGTGTTTCGCGAACTAGGTAGTCCGCCGTGTACACGTGACGATAAGATATAGAATAGAAATGAGCAAGACTGTGCAGCGTTCACTTTCGGCCAATCATTTTCACGAATTCTGAAAGGTTAAAAACGCAATTAATATTTAAACATATCTTAATATATGCATAAGAGCGTCACAGTTTAGTTAAATAATAAGTGCCTAACAATCTCCGTGTTATTTTAATATTATTTTATTTACGTATTGGGCCCTCTGAAAATCAATACCGTTCAATGACACACGTACATGTATTTTAGTTACGATAACAGATCCACTTTATAAAAGCTCAGGGGCATGTTTGTGTTTATGTATGAATAAAACCATATACAACGTGTTTGATTGATTACAAATGAACTAGAAATATTAATGAAAAATGATTATTATTATAGGAGATTTACCTTCATAATTGATTTGTCCGTCTTCGTCAATGTCCGCCTCTCGGATAATCTCGTCTAAATCGTCGTCCGTGAATTTTTCGCCGAAAATTGTCGTCATCACGTGACGCAGTTCGGCTTCGGAGATGTAGCCATTGTCGTCCTTGTCGAAGATGCGGAACGTTTTCTTCATCTCCTCCTCGGAGTCTGTGTCCTTCATCTTGCGCGCCATCATTGTCAGGAACTCGGGAAAGTCCATCTTACCGTTGCCTGGGAAACAAAATCAAGCGATAAAAAGAGTAAGTCTGTATTAGCATTAAATTGTATAACTATTATGCCACCTTGATATTTTGAACCTACACACTTATTTCCTCACTCACCAACCATAAACCATATGGTGTCCCCATAGAGCACCCCTCTATAGATACCATTTTTGTTCCCAGACCACCTCTGATCCCCACTCACTGTCAGCGTCCACCTCGTTGATCATTTCCTGCAACTTGGCCTCGGTAGGGTTCCGTCCCATTGCACGCATCACGGTGCCCAGCTCTTTGGTGGTGATCGTTCCGTCTCCGTCCTTGTCGAACATCAAGAACGCCATCCTAAACTCTGTATAGAAGAGATATAGTTGATATTAATAATGCCAGCGCCGAAATAGCAAGGATTATCGCCTTAAATTCTCTGCAGAGAAGAGATGAAATCCCATAGTATTTGAGGTTTATAATAAACGCTCTGAGAGTGAGAGTTGTAACGCCTCCATTATGCGGAAAAGATGCAATAGTTTATATTGATAATGAAGGCGCCTAGAGAACGAGTTTTAACGCCTCCAAGGCATTTCAAGGTTGAGCACTTTTCATGCATCACTGATTAAGGATCGAGCATACAATGATTCCTGCAAGTATGTATTCGCAAATAACAGGCTGTCCTAATCAATTTATGTATGAAACTATGCATACATACCGGCAATTTCTTGTTCTGTAAGTTGGTCTGCCTGAAATATAAAAACAAGATATTGTAGAGGATGATATTGTCTATCTATATTATGTTCTAATAAATTTCTATTGCGTCACGGTCCATAACAATAAATAAATAACATTGAATGTTTACAGCTGTGACAAAAGTTAATTCATCATAAAAAGCTACATAACACTATATTTACACGAGCCCTTAGAGATTGCTATGTTTAGTTATGTTCCTTTGCCCTGCAATACCCACTGTGAATGAACAAAAACTGTCACGTGACCCCAAAAGTCAACGTCAGTAGGCGTTTTACGAAGGATTACAGCCGCACCAGGTAGGTTTTTTGTCAATATCTTTGCTTATTGTCCTCTGGCTTTCATACGACCTAGTGCGGGCAATAAGGCATGCATAAAGCTTGCGATCGGTATATCACGCGTTGTGTGCGTTGCTTTGGTTTTCGATAACACTTCGACACAAATTTTCATTGTAGAAGCAAACGTCAGTAGTAAAACATACAAAGAGTCGGTGTTTACAAAAATAAACGATCACAGAACTATCTATGCGTTACCGGACGAACATATATTACATATGTTTTCGCATAAACAAACGAAAATATGTATCGGATAATACATATACGTTTAAAGAGTAGAAACCAATATTGCAAACGTCAGTAGTACATTTAAGAATGGCAAACGTCAGTAGCCAAAAAATGTAAAAAAAAATGCAAACGGCAGTAGACAAATATATGCAGGCGTTTCATTCAATGCAAAACACGAACACAATGTAATTTATACTAATTTAGAGTTAGATATTACAAATTATGATTGATGTCACAATGCACGACATATAGACATTGGGTCAAACATTTGAGTCAGGGGATCTACTGTCAAGTGTTTAAACATGGTTTGGATTGGTCAAACAAGGATCACTTTTAAAAACCCACAAGAAAACTAGTGCGCTAATATGTTTCAATATAGGTTCTTTTGTCTCAAAACATTATATTTTATTTATTATTGTATTTAATGACCCTCAATTGACGGATTCAGAACTATTTGTCAGTATTTACAATTACAAATCACGAAATTACTGACATGCGAGTTAAATACCAATTAACGTCTACATAAATCTGTAATTAAATTTCTCATTTACTGCGCTTCATTTAATTCTACCATTGAAAAAAACTCACTTTGCGTATGTGGTTCTAAATCGTAAGGGCAAGTAATTAGTTTTTTGTAAATATATTTTATTAAACAACATTTCCTACGCCTCATGATACAAACCGCCGGGTTCAACCTTTTAGGGTTCTTATTTTCTTTCAGGGTAGGGGAGAAGGGGTAGTGGAAGGGATGCCACCCACAGCCTTTGTATTTGAGAATTGTTGCCTCAGTTTATATTAATGTTAAATTATTTTAATAACACAACGAACTTAAAATGAAATCTTTTTCATTCAATACATTATGACCGATATATACTCTATGTACTAATGTATTGAATTTGTTTCATTTTTTGGAAATTCTAATATACAGATAAAATAGTATGTATGCGTGTTTTTGCGATGTCAATTTCAATGGAATGTCTGCCATTTTTAGGGGTCATCAAAATGGTTTATTGGGTAAACCAGCCTTATTTCGGCTCATGTTTTTAATATTGAAGTTAATTAAGCTTCATGCACATCACATAAGCATACAGTATGGTGATTATATGTGAGTATCACTTTGTCTTATAACAAATGAAGCACAACGAGAGCGCGATATTAAGTGTAATTTCTTTTCAAAGTTTTTAGATAAATAAGAACATAAAAACGATATTATCCGCTATCGTAAAATTGAATCTGTTTTAACATGTTGACAAACTACAAATTTATTTAAACGAAATATTGTGTAGATTAATAGACAAATAAGAAAATATAACTTACCATTTTTGTTCACAAATACGTCCGCCCGCCGTTTTTTACCGACAATGAACTCTTGACAACAGTTAGATTCAAACTGATAGAGCGACAGCCACTGATGTCTGATTTGCCGCAGTTTTGTCGCAATGCGGACATCATTTTTCTCACATATATACATAATAATCAACGTTCACAGTACTTATCCTACCAATGTCTTCCTTTACGTTTAACCCATGGTTTACGAGTACTAAATTGTGTATAGTGTGTATATAAATGGATAATTAATCAAAGCATGATGGTTTAATGCAATAGATATAAATATATGAAAACACCACACAACAAGCATTTTAATAAACCTTCGTAATCATGTATGATTTTTTTTATATATTTGTGATACCACAACATATGCTAGTTAACTTGACTTCCAACAGTTTAAATAGTAGCAAACCAACATTTCCTTATTTATTGTTGTTATGTGGAGCCTATTCTGTTAAAATTGGTCAATACATGTATTTCTTTTCAATACCGTCATAACCATTGTTTTATATTATAAAAGTATCTCGCAATCAAAATCAATACATAACAATAACGTTATGTATGTGTTGACTATATATATATATACAAGAGCACCGCATAGCAGGTGCCAACGCTCGGCTGTGGGTGCTTGGATTTTGCTTTTGTTGACCTTTGACATTGAAGGTCATCATAGACCTTGACCTTTTTACCATTCAAAATGTGCAGGTCGATGAGATACACATGAAAAAAAAAGTTTGACCTTTTACCTTGAAGGATGACCTTTACCTTTCACCACTCAAAATGTGCAGCTCAATGAGATACACATGCATGTCAAATATCAAGTTGGCAATACCTTGGGTTTTCTTCGAAAACAGCAGAGCTACAATGTAATAACAGGAGCATCCATGAAAGCGATTTACATGACTTCAAGAGCTTTCAATATCCTTATTGAATAAGTCAATTAATGATCTCCAAATATTCTTCAATATGTACAACATCGTCAATGCAACTTCCCGGAGTTCGGCACCATTGAGCTTGTTTACGTTGTAGTTTACTACAAAAAGTATACAATTTAATTGCAATTTCTGCCAATCGTAACAAATAAAATAGATTCCGCCTTTTTTGACCACAATAACGCCAATGGTCATGTTTCTACGTACATTTATAATGTGGGTTAAAGTGTCATTTGATTGCAATTTCAGCCACTTATAGCATTAAACATCTATTCCGTTTGTGTTGACCACAATTATGCAAATGCACATGTTTACTTACATCCAGTATGGAGATAAACGTTTTATAAAATTGATTGTAATTTCTGTCACTTGTAGCAAAACAAATGTTTTTTTTCCATCTTTGTTGACCATAAAAAAACGTCAATATAGGCAAGGGTTAAGTTTCAGCTTTTACGGAGATGGTCATGTCTTCGCTTATATCTATTATAGAGGTGATCATATATTTTATTATTTACAGGCTTTTGTGATTGTTCATACTCTTTTAAAGCGCAACACATACACTCTTTTATACAGTTATATCTAGTTCTTTCAGCTGTATTATTTCGTTTTCCCCTTTTAATGGACTTGTTAAAAAGAATCGTATTTTTAGATAAAATGTCATTTAATTAATATACTAACAACACTTAAATATTTGGTATATTTTTAAATAATTATGATAACAAGAAAAAAAGATACAAAACATGCAGGTACTGGAGTTCGATCCTTGACCTTTAGATGTAAAAGCTAATGCTGTACTACAAAACCTCTCCGGCCTTTGTATTTCAATGTTTAAAAATGCGTGGGTAATTCGGGTTTTTGCTAAATTATCGATCAAACGTGTTTCAAACATTTTTTTTCCGATTTCGATTGATCATTTTTAATACACGAACATATATTTTTAACATTTTTTCTTATCAGTCCACTATGATATCGTTCATAAAACAACGTATTTGTCTATGTTTCGAATTGTGTGCTGTACTTGACTCTGATTATGTTATATTATATTATTTAAAATGCCATTCTCCGTAATTTCACTGCACAGTACATTTGTTGCGTCCACTCCTATACTATTTTATAATATATCAGAACTAATGTTAACTATAAATCTTTATATGACAATCAATAAAGAGTCTCTGTATTTACATTCAGACAATCTCTAACGGAAACAAATGCAAACATTGGCTGTTAAATGAATAACAGCTTTTACACGTAAAAATAAAATCACGTTATTGGCATCATTATTTCAACATGACTTAAATATTAACAATAGAAAATAAACATGGAGCAAATGTTTTCCACTTTTTTGTAAATTTCCTGAGAGAGACACATGCATGGTGAGTGCAACATTAAAACAAAAAAACAGACTAAAACAACATTGACGTAGATGCGTAGTTCATTGGATGCTTTCTAGTGGGGATGAAAACATTGTTTCAATGTCGTGAACTGTAAAAGTCACCAAGGACAGATCTGCTGGTCACGTGTTTCTCGGACTCGGTAGTCCTTCATGTACACGTGTCGATAAGATATAGAATGGAAATGTGAAGAATGAGCTGCGTTCACTTTGGGGCCATCTTTTTCACGAATTCTGAAAGGATATAAAAGACGCAATGAATATCTCAGCATATCTCAATATATGCATAACAGCGTCTCAGTTTATTTAACAAATAAGTGCCTTACATTTTTCGTGTGAATACTAGTAATTTATTTTATTACAGGATAATTATTAACGGATTTGGGGCTCAAAGAAATCGGTCAATAAATATCATTAAATGACACAGTACATTTAGTTGAGCTGCGATAAAAGATTCACTTTATATATGCTTATTTTAGGGGCGACTTTGTATTAATGTTTATAAACCCGGCGTGTTCTATTGATAACAAATCAATCAGCAATATTTATTAAATGTTTAATTATTATAGGAAATTTACCTTCATAATTGAGTTGACCATCTCCGTCAATGTCCGCCTCTCGGATCATCTCGTCCACCTGCTCGTCCGTGAATTTTCCGCCGAGATTTGTAATCACGTGACGCAGTTCGGCGGCGGAGATGTAGCCGTTGCCGTCCTTGTCGAATATTCGGAACGCGGCCTTGATCCCCTCCTCGGATTCAATGTACTTAATATTAAGCGCCATCATTGTCAGGAACTCGGTAAAGTCCATCGTACCGTTGCCTTGGAAACACAACGAAGTGATATAAAGATTAAGACGGTATAGGCATTTAATTTTATACCTGCGCTTCTATTATTCAATGCTGATAATGGAAGGTGTGCGCTATGAAAAAGCGTACTTACACGACATAATGTTTGTGTAGTTACCATTAGCCATAAAACTGGAATTTAACAACTGCATCATGCCACCTTGATATTTGGTAACTACAAAAATAGTTTTTTCCTCACTCGTCAGCCTTAGACCACAGGGTGTCTCCATAGAACACCGCAGGTTTCCTAATAAACGCTCCACTAACCCTGCAGTCCCCAAAGCCCACCGCTGCTACCCCACTCATCTTTCCACACACTTCCCCCAGATCTCCCTCTACCAACTCATCGCCGCTTCACAATATAGTCAACTGGTCTTTACACTACTGCTAGTTCCCCATTCTCCCCTCTATAGATACCCTTCGTCTTCCCAGACCACCTCTGATCCCCACTTACCGTCAGCGTCCACCTCGTTGATCATGTCCTGCAACTCGTCCTCGGTACGGTTCTGTCCCAGGGACCGCATGACGGTGCCCAGCTCTTTGGTGTTGATCTTTCCGTCTCCGTTCTCATCGAACATCGAGAACGCCATCGTGAACTCTGTAGAAAAGAGATGCTTTAGTTGATATTGATAATGACAGCGCCGAGAGAGGAAGGATTATCGTTTCCAATTCTCTGCAGAGAAGCGATGAAATACTATAGTAGATGAGGTTTCTAATAAAAACTCTGATAGTGAGAGTTGAAACGCCTTCATTATACTGAAAAGATTCAATAGTTGCCATTGATAATGACAGCGCATCAATTTACAATAATATGTATGAAAATATACATACATACCGCCAATTTGTTTTTCTGTAAATTGGTCTGCCTGAAATATAAAAACAAGATGTTGCACAGGATGATATTGCATATACATTATGTTATTATAAATTTGTATTGAGTCACTGTTCATAAAAATATATAAATACTATTGAATGTTTACAGCTGTGACGAAAGTGAACACTTTATTAACACGAGCCCCTAGAGAATGCAATGCTAAGCTATGTTCCTTTGCCTTGCAATATCATTATGTTTAAATAAATGTCGAGTTTCAAAAAACAATTATATGGATAATATACAAATATTCCACTCGAGGCAGCATAGTTATGTGTTGTTGTTTTTGGAATGTAGCAATCAAAGGTTTATAAGAGTTGGAAAATTTGAAATAGGAAAAGTGAACAATAATAACTTCACCGAAAGACATACTCCGTACACGTGGGAATATTCTTATGGGGCTTCATATCGTTTATATTTTTAAAAGTATCGTTATCATTACATTATAAGACCAAGTTTTGGTCAAACATTTGAGTCATGGGATCTACTGTCTTGTTTCAAAAGGGTTTGAATTTGTCAAACAAGGATCACTATTAAAAACCCACGAGAAAACTATTGCGTTATCCTATTAAAATATAGGTTTCTTTTGTCTCAAAACCTTTTGTTCTTTTTCCAGGTCTTATTCCTAGTTAACAAATTCAAATATACAATCAAACCTTTGCTAATACATGTATTTCAGTAGTTTGTCCTGACCCATAATGGACGGATTCAAAAATAATTGTCAGTCTTTACAATTACAGGTCACGAAATTACTGATATTCGAGTTAAATACCAATTAACGTCTACATAAATTTGTAAATTTGTATATAAGTCGACCATTGAAAAAAACTTACTTTGCGTATGTGGTTCTTAATCGTAAGGGCAAGTAATTACTGTCTGTAAATATATTTTATTTTACATTTTTTTCTACACCTCACGATACAAACCACCCCGTTCAACATTTCGACCTTAATAGTTCAGCGAATTATATAAGTATTGTACAAGTATTTCAAAGAGACTCAGTGTTCTCACTTTCTTTCAGAGAAGGGGATGAGGGGAGGGATGCCACCCACCGCCATTGTATTTGAGAATTGTTGCCTCAGGTTATATTAATGGTAAATCATTATAATAACACAAAGAACTTAACATTTAGTCTTTTTAATTCAATACATTATTCCAGATATTTACGCCATGTACTAATATATTGAATTTGAGTCATTTTTGTGGAAGTCTTAATACAGATTTAAGAGCATGTTTGTTTGTTTTTGTGACGTCAATTTGAAGGGAATTTCTGCCATTTTAGGGGTAATCAAAATGGTTTGATTGGGTAAAGCAGCCTTATTTAGACTAATATATATATGACAGCATATGAGGACAACATATTTTCCCAAGAAATAAACAAAAAGAAAACAAACGAAAAGTACATTCATTAATAAAAACAAAATACAAACTTTTAATAAAACACTTGGTCATTATATGATATCTTACATATGACAAACTACAAATTGATAAATAAACAAATAGGAAAATATAACTTACCATTTTTGTTCACAAATACGTCCGCCCGCCTTTTTTACCGCCACTGAACCCTTGACAACAGTTAGATTAAAACTGATAGATCGACAGCCAGTGATGTCTGATTTGCCGCAGTTTTGTCGCAATGCGGACAAAATCCCTTTTCTCACATACATACATTATAATCAACGTTCATTGTATTTTTCCTACCAATGTCTTACTTTATGTTTGACCCTTTTTTAACAGTATAATCGCATTAAACAAAGATAGCAATATGATACAGACATTAATTAATTTCTCTGAAGAAATGTCAAGAGGCATTGAAAGCTCTTGAACTCATGTAAATAACTTGCAATGAGTCAATCTGCTGCTGTTCGATATTTAGTCCCCTAGTAACGTTATTCAAATGTATTGATTTTGATTGTCAGATAACTTTATAACAGTCATAATGGTAATAATGTTATTGAGAAGAAATGTCTGTGTTGACCAATTTCCTAGTGCGGATAGATTATATATGTATTCCATTGAAGATTCTATAGGGCTAGCTAGAGACACACATATATAGGATCTGACATGAGTTGTCATATCATACCATATTTTATTAAACGAGTTCAGGAATTTTGTTAGTAAGCGAGCCTTTGGCGAGCTTACTAACGAATTTCCTGGACGAGTTTAATAAAATATGGTATGATATGACAACGAGTGTCAGATCTTTTTTATAACATGCTTTTAAACTAAATAAAATACATCTTAATTGACCAAACAAATGCTGATAGATCTAAAAGTTATTTCCTATCGTGACGTCATTTCATGTTGACGACGTCATTTCACCAAAATAAAGCCATGCGATTGGTTAGTTATTGATTATGTAGCCAATGAAAACGCTTAAAAATGTTTTATTATATATCCAATAAATTCATCTAATGGGCATTCCACATATGTTTCACGTGACCGTCCAATATATTCCGGTATTGGAATCAAAAAATCTGTATTTTTTCCGTATTGGACAGTTGAGTACAAGTGCACTAAGCAATTGTGTTATAAAGATAAAAGCCGTAACCGAGAAAAAGTATCCGAATGTACAATAATCGATTCACAAGGGCGCTTGTCTTGAAAATAGCATAGATGTAATTAAAGAGTCTGTTTACTTGGAAGCGTTGTGTTTATGTTGTCGTTTGGTAAAATGTTGACGGACGAAGACATATCGGATTTTTACATTTGAAATGTTGTTGCCATGTTAAACTTGACTTTGATGCTATGGTTCAACTATTCATGAAACATTTGTGTTTGTCTTAACAATAGAAAAATTAATAGTATAAAAAATTGAAACCTTGTTTTTCTGTTTTGTTTTATTATTAAACAAATAATGTCCAATCCGCGTTGTAATTGATATTTAGATTGTATGTCTTAAATAAAGTACCACAGAACAAGATGATCAGTAGCATGATTGCTTGGACCCAGTATACCTAATATATAAATACAATAAATGTATGAATTTGAACCCAATTCTAAGTAAAATGCAATTGATTATCCACACATTTCTTATGAATATATTCAATAAGTTTCACAGGTTATCGTGCTGCAAATAACGATTATACATGCATATTGCATTATTAAAATAAAAAAAAGAGCTTAAGAAAGGGATATATAATAAAAAGCTTATTAGACGTTTAAACTGTACAATACGTGATATATTTGGACTCGCACACAGTTTGAAGTCATATTGGACTCGACTAACGGCTCGTCCAATATGACTTTAAACTGTGTGCTCGTCCAAATATATCTCCGTATTGTACAGTGAAACGTCTAATCACCTATAAGTATTACACATGTGTAATATAAACAAATACGTAATGTCTGTATTACATTGAAAACGAGGTATAGCATGTGATAAATTAATGATATTATTATAACAGGTGATTTTAACATTAATACTCTCGTTGAATCGTCGGCACGAAAAATCAATGAATTATGTCATCAAAATGACTTGATGCAACTTAGTAACGAACCAACACATTATACTGACCACACATCGTCTATAATTGACTTAATCTTTGTAAGCAATCAGAATACTGTACGAATTTCTGGAACAGGCGACCCCTTTTAGATCAAACGGTTCGGTACAACTGCCCTGTTTTTATTACATTAAAATTTACAAAACCCAGATGCAAAACTTTTTATCGACACATCTGGCGTTACGATATTGGAGATTTTTCCAACTTACGACAATTAATGACGGATACTGGGGTCTACTAAAATGCGAAAATGTTGATATATACACAGAAAATATTACTAAAACAGTATTTCACATTGCAAGCACATGTATTCCGAACTAAAATGTGTGTATCCGTTCTTGTGATATTCCATGGATAAACAATAAAGAAAGAAATTCGAAAACGGAAACGCATATACCAAAAAGCAAAACAATCCAATAGTGATAAACACTGGTCTAATTTCCGTCATGTCAGGAATGAGTTTGTATTACTTTTACGCAATTCGAAATTCGAATATTTTAACAATATTGGACAGAAACTAAAGTCATCCAACCTTTGCGCTAAAGCCTGGTGGAAGACACTTCGAATATGTATTCCTACGAAAACAAATAACACAATTCCATCTCTTTACGATGACCAAACCAACATTTGTCTAGTAGATGACATTAGCAAAGCTTATTTGCCAAACCAGTACCTTGCAAGCCAGTGTTCATTTGATGAAAGCGACCACGAACTTCCAACTATGCACCATGCAAACGTTAACAAAAGCGTTCGGACCTGATGTAATAGATAATCGTATCCTCAACGACGCAATGCATCAATTAAGTTACCATGTGTGTTATTTGTTTAACTCTTGTCTTAATACTTGCAAAATGCCTTTTTGTTTGAAAGTTGCAAATGTGTGACCAATTTTCAAAAAGGGGACCCATCCTTAACGTCAAATTATCGACCCATATCACTGCTGAACACTATCGAGAAGGTCTTTGAGAGGATATTACATAAACACATTTTTATTTTTCTTCGTTCGAATTCATTCTTTGCACCAACTTAATCTGGGTTCTTGCCCGTTCACTCGACTGTCAATCAGCTTACATATATGTATAGCACATTTTGCAGAGCCTTAGACAATGGCCTTGAGATCAGAGTTTTTTTTTATATTAGTAAAGCTTTTGATAAAGTATGGCATAAAGGTGTATTATGCAAACTACAACTAGCAGGCATTCGAGAGATTTTTTTATCTTTTCTGTCTAATTTACTTTCTGATCGTCAACAACACGTATATTACCGGGAGCGCATTCAACCCCTATCTAAATTTTCTCCGGTGTCCCTCAAGGCTCTATTTTAGGGCCACTTATGTTTCTAGTGTATATTAATGATATTATCGCTGACATACAAGCACACATTAATTTGTTCGCTGAATATACCAGTCTATTCATGGTCGTAAATTCACCAAACGAAACTGCAGCCGTATTGCAATCCGACATGGATCAAATAATGAGCTGGACTGACAAATGGGTTGGTATGTTTTAATCCATCAAAATCCGAATCAATGCTTATATCTCTCAAAATAAATAAACCATCCCATTCACCATAGACTATGCAGAACGTTAATATACCGACTGTTGTTGTCTATAAATATTTAGGTGTCTTTATATCCAATTATTGTACTTGACATGCGCACATATCTTTTATCAAGGAAAAGGCATGGACACGAATTCATATACAGTCGAAACTGACCTAGCGGTCAACCCAAAATAACGGTCAACTACAGACAACGGTAAGTCTGGACTCCCCCCGACGAAAATCACTCTATATTACACTTGAGAATAAAGATCAATTTTCCATAACGGCCAACCGCCAGTATATTTCACTCCCAAAGTAATTTTTGAACTGAAAACAACGGTCACAAGTCAGTCGTTTCGAGTCGCGAAAAAAAACACACAAATTAATCTGCGTTGTTGTCATTTACCTCTGACGTCATAGCGTCTATTTTGCGGGTAAAGAATCTGATTGCGGCTATTGCCTTTATTATACATACGGCCCGCTGTTAGAAAACAAACAAAAAGGTGTTGAGAAGGTTTGTTTTCCTGTGATAATAAAGTTACCATAACCGTTTGTATTGATAGCAATTAGCGGCCGCAGTCATATCGCAATAGCTTGAGCGCGAGACAAAATCAATGGATAATTCATCGCTGATATGGTGTTAACAACAACACTTAGCTAGCGAGTGTTGTTATAAGCAGGTGATAAAGGGATAAGTAATAGTCTTTTTGGGCAAAACAGACATTGAATTGCAACTGTTGTAATAAACTTTCGGCAAGTATGCAAGTTGATTTTTTATGTAAAACTCCTGTAATAAAAAATGTAATTTTTAATTTTCATGAAAGAAGCCAACACCACTTGTTTTCGGCAAGTCCCGGAATCCTAGATGCGTTGGATCGATGTGCATTGATAAGCTGAGTGTGTGATGTATGTGTACAAATAAATTTGCTTAAGCTTTTGGTGTTTGTTTCTTTAAAAGTAAACGATGCTGTTATAACGTTCTTTTGGTTTATAACAGCGAATCCGCAATTTATACTTTTTCGGATGTGACGTCAATGACACGTGACGACCGTAATTTAAGAAATCTTTCAATAAAAGTAAAACAAACTGTCAGATTAACTGAATGAACGCGATGCATGAGTAAACAATAATATTATCGTTGATAAACTCATAAGTTTAACAATATGTTTTAAATACACGTAAAAGATATAAATTTGTATTATGCAATAGAAATTATTTATGTTTTTATACTTAGCTATCGGCAATGAGCATTTGTTTGCATTACACTGTGTGCAAACGACTGGTTGGGGTTACGACCTAGCAATACTACCAACTGATAAACGATTTAACAAAGTGTCATCTCAAAACAACGGTCACCTGTCTACAACGGTCACTTTGGTCATTTCCCTTGACTGACCGCTATTCTCAGTTACGATTGTAATGTGTAAATTAAAAAGAATGCTTGATAGAAAGACTCTCGAGAAAATATATGTGTCGTTTATAAGACCAATTCTGGAGTACTCAGACGCTGTATTCGATAATTTTACGCAATATGAAAAAGATGAACTAGACAAAATCCAAACCGAAGCAGCGCGATGATCATCTGGATGCACGCGTTAAGTCTCACTAGAAGATCTGTATAATGAGCTCGGATGGTAAACTATCAGTCAATGAAGACGCAAACATAAATTAATATTAATGTATAAAATGTTCTCTAGCAATGTACCAAACTACTTACAATCCCTTTTACCCGCAACAGTTGGGTCGCGTAGCAATTACTCATTAAGAAATTCTTCTAATCTCCAAACAATTCAAGCGAAGATCACTGTATTCAAATTCGTTCTTGAAAATGTTATGTTTCTTTTTCATGAACCGTCTAAACACAGTGTGTATTGTGTGTGTATGCGTGCAGGTGATTGCGTGCGTGTATGAGTCTGTACGTGTGTGTCTGTGTGTGCGTGTGTGTGTTTTGTGTAACTCTGACAAATATATGTTGTATATGTAACAACATAAATGAATGATTACATTGTAGTATATTTATGTAAATATACTGATGTACAACTCAAAAATAATTCAGAATGAATATGCCTTTTATGTTATATCACCCATGTGTTTATGTATGAAAATGTTACTGGTATCAATGTGAACATCAAATATGGAAAAATAAATGAGAAAAAAATTCGTTCTTACCATCCACTGAATCTGAAATGAATAATCTTTCCGAAGACTTCAAAAACGCTGAATCGATCTGATCCCGGATTCAAGAAGCTTAAGCTTACACTGAACCACTAAACCACTTCTTACTTTGTATTTCAATGTTAAATGAAATGCTTTGTGGGGCAGTACATGTTTTTTTTTAATTATCAATTAAATGCGTTACAAACGCTTTATTATTTTTCTGATTTTGATTGATGATTTTGAATAAACGAACTTATAAGTTTAACCTTTTTTCTTAGTTATGAGTTTTATTTTGCTTGTTTGAATATCATTCTCAAATTGTTTATTTTAATTTGTGACACATTCTTTGTAAAATGTCATATTTCCAAACTGTAAACTAGTACCTTTAATAAGTCGACTTTGTTATCGTTCATGAACAATGTCCACTTCTCTAATCTTGTGCTTTACTTCACTATGATAATGTCGCTTTAAAATGCCGTTCGGCGTATTTTTGATGTACAATACATTATTTTTTTTAACACTCTAAAAATGTTTTATAATATATATATATAAATTCCAGTTGCCAATAAATGTTTTTTATGAAAAGGAATTGAAAAACTCGGTATTTATATTCGTACAATATCTAAGGGAAAAAGTGCACGGATTGGCTGTCCAAAAAATAACAGCTTTAAAACGTTAAAATAAAATAACACTTTATTGGCATTAATATATAAAACATAAGTAAAATATGAACAGTAGCAAAAACATATAGAACACATAAATTCCAAATTTTTCGGTAAATTTCGGACGAAAGAGAGACACATGTATAGTGATTAAAACATAACAAAGAATAAAACAACGATGAGGTCGATGCGTAGTTCGTATATTTAAACTTAGATTTAAGTTGCATTGTATCTTTCTCTTGTGGGGATGAAAACGTTGTTTGAATGTCGTGAACTGTAATATCCAAGGACAGATCTGCGGATCACGTGTTTCGCGGACTCGGTAGTCCACCCTTTACACGTGTCGATAAGATATAGAATGGAAATGGAAAAGACTGTGCTGCGTTCACTATGAGACCATCATTTTCGCGAATTCTGAAAGGATATAAAAGACGCAATGAATATCTCAGCATATCCCAATATATGAATAACAGCGTCTCAGTATATTTAACAAATAAGTGCCTAGCATTCTTCGTGTGAATTAACTAGTACTGTATAAACGTGCAGGGTGCTCAAACAAAACGGTCAATAGATATCAGCCACACAACTAATTTGGCATAGTAAATTTAAGTATAAATAAGAAACATATTATATCTATGCCAATTAGAATATATCTGGTGGTTTCAATGTAGAAATCCATCTTTTATGCGCTTTAAAACTTAAAAATAATCGCGTTTGTCGAAAAGGACGTATACGTCCTACTTTCGGTTTTAAAAGCGGTACCGTTTGAAAAATAATAAATAACTTGCTTACTAGGCTAAAGATTTAATGACAATTTTGCACACATTCAAATTGCATCTATATGTATTGATTAACATGGTTGCATGGTAGAAACCCGTCTTGTTTTGCGCTTTAAAACTTAAAAATAATCGCGTTTGTCGAAATGGACGTATACGTCCTACTTTCGGTTTTTAAAGCGGTACCGTTTGAAAAATAATAAATTACTTGCTAACTAGGTAACAAATCAATCAGCAATATTTTATAAAATTTACCTTCATAATTGACTTGTCCGTCAATGTCCGCCTCTCGGATCATCTCGTCGATCTCCTCGTCCGTGAATTTTCCGCCGATATTTGTCATCGCGTGACGCAGATCTTCGGTGGTAATCTAGCCGTTGATGTCCTTGTCGAATATGCGGAACGCTGCCTTGATCCCTTCCTCTGATTTAATGTACTTTATGTTGCGCGCCATTATTGTCAAAAACTCGGGAAAGTACATCGTATCGTTGCCTTGGAAACACAATGAAGTGATATAAATATTAAGTCTGTTTTACCATTTAATTGTATAACGGAGCTGCTATTATTCAATGCTGATGATGGAATGTGTGCGTTATGAAAAACGTATTTAAAATGCATAATGTTTGTGCAGCTCCCATAATCTATAAAAAAAAAGAGAGATTAAACAAGTGCATCGTGCCACCTTGATATTTGGTACCTACAAAAACTGTAATTCTTCATCAGTTTCTTCTTCTTCTTCTTCTTCTTCTTCCGATACAGCACTCCCTTTTAAAAGAAGATTTTGTGCCGGCGCCTATTTGTTAGGGGGTGAATATAAAAACTGTACAAATGTGCTCAGTTGGGTGTTTACATTATTTACATTGCAGGTGTCTACAGGTGAATAAGGGAAACAATTTCCTCACTCGTCAACCATAGACCACATGGTGTCTCCAAAGAACACCGCATGTTTTCTAATTAACGCTCTACTAACCCTGCCGTCTCCCAAGACACTGCTTCCCCACTCATCTTTCCACAAATTCTTCCAGATGTCTCCCTCTACCAACTACTGGTTCCTCCATCGCCGTTTCACAGTATATAAAATGTGTATTCCCTCTACTGCTAGTTCCCAATTCTCACCTCTATAGATACCCTTTGTCCTCCCAGACCACCTTTGATCCCCACTTACCGTCAGCGTCCACCTCGTCGACCATGTCCTGCAACTCGTCCTCGGTACGGTTCTGTCCCTGTGACCGCATGACGGTGCCAAGCTCTTTGGTGGTGATCGTTCCGTCTCCGTCCCCATCGAACAACGAGAACGCCTTCTTGAATTCTGTTAAAAACGAGATGCTTGAGTTTATATTGCAAATGACCGCGCAGAGAGAGAGAGAAAGGATTATCGCCTCCAATTCTCTGCAGAGAAGAATAATAATATGAAATACTATAGTAGTTGAGGTTTATAAAAAAATACACTCTGAGAGTGCGAGTTGTAACGCCTTCATTATACTGAAAACAACCAATAGTTGACATTGATAATGACAGCGCCTAGAGAAAGAGTTTTAACGCCTCAAATTCTCTTAGATATTTAGACTGCTACAAAGGCATTTCAAGTTTAAGCACTTTTCAAGCATCCCTGATCAAGGATCGAGCATACGATGATTCCGGCATGTATATATTCGCAAATAACAGTCTGTCTAAATCAATTTACACAAAAAAACATTAATGTATATGAAAATATACATACGAACCGGCAATTAGTTTTTCTGTAAGTTGGTCTGCCTGAAATATGAAAACAATATGTTGCACAGGATGATATAAATGTATATACATTATGTTATAATAAATTTGTATTGCGTGAATGTTCATGAAAATATATAAATAACATTGCATGTTTACAGCTGTGACGAAAGTTAATTCATCATAAAAAAGCTTTACTATTAAAAACCCACAAGAAAAATAGTGCCTTAGTATGTTCAAATGTAGGTTCTTTTGTCTCGAAACTGTTTTTACCTTTGTTTTCAGGTCTTATGTTAAACAATTCAAATATACAATCAAACCTTTGCTTAAATACACGCAATTCAGTGGTATGAACTGACACATAATCGACGGATTAAAAAATAATTGTCAGTCTTTACAATTACCTATCACGAAATAACTGACATGCGAGTTTA
Organism: Dreissena rostriformis; assembly: GCA_007657795.1. Taxonomy (NCBI): domain Eukaryota; kingdom Metazoa; phylum Mollusca; class Bivalvia; order Myida; family Dreissenidae; genus Dreissena; species Dreissena rostriformis. The sequence continues at coordinate 45,638 of VMBQ01006820.1, forward strand.
ATACAAATTAACGTCTGCATAAATTTGTAATCAAGTTGCACATTTATTGCGCTACATTCAATTCGACCATTGAAAATAACTTACTTTGCGTATGTGGTTCTGAGTCATAAGGGCAAGTAATTAGTTCTTATAAATATATTTTATTTTACGACGTGTTTTACACCTCACGATACAAACCGCCTGGGTTCACCTTTCGACCTTAATAGTTCAGCGAATTATAGAAGTATTGTACAAGTATTTTAAAGGAACCCAGGGTTCTCACTTTCTTTCAGGGGATGGGATGAGTGGGTAGGAGAGGGATGCCACCTGCAGCCATTGTATTTGAGAATTGTTGCCACAGTTTATATTAATGGTACATAATTTTAATAACACAAAGAACTTAACATGAAGTCTTTTTTATTCAATACCCTATTCCAGATATATACCCTATGTACTAATATATTGAATTTGTGTCCTTTTTTGGGAAAGTCTTACATACAGATAAAAGATTATGTTTGTTTCTTTTTGCGATGTCAATTTCAATGGAACTTCTGCATTTTTTTAGGGAAAATCAAAATGGTTATATTGTGTAAAGCAGCTTTTTTCAGCTCAAGGTTTTAATATTGAAGTTAATTAAACTTCATGCATATCACATTAGCACACAGTATGGCGATTGTATGAGAGTATAACTTTGTCTTATAACAAATTAAGCACAACGCGAGCGCGATATTAAGAGTAAATCATAGTTTTTTCATACTTTTCAGATAAATATGAACATAAAAAGATATAATCCACTTTTGTAAAATTGCATCTGTTTTAACGAGTTTTGCGACTATATATATATCTATATATTTATTTATTTATTTATTTATTTATTTATTTATTTATTTATTTATTTATTTATTTATTTATTTATTTATTTATTTATTAATTCAACCCAAATACAAACTTTTAATAAAACCCATGGTCATTATATGATAAAATTCCATTTGACAAAGTAAACATTTTTTTAAAGAAAAAGTGTGTATAACAAAGCAAATAAGTAAATATAACTTACCATGTTTGTTCACAAATACGTCCGTCCGCCTTTTTTACCGACACTGAACCCTTGACAACAGTTAGATTCAAACTGATAGATCGACACACAGTGATGTCTGATTTGACGCAGTTGTGTCGCAATGCGGATATTACCTTCCTTCATGTTTAACGCTTGTTTACCAGTACGTGAAAACAAGCGTTAAACGTAAAGGAAGGTAATATGGTATACGTTTTGTCACAATAAGGACATCCTTTTTCACACACATGTACATTATGATCAACGTTGATAGTACTAATGTTTTATATTCCATTACATTTTATGACAAACATAAATAATTTATCATCTAACCATTTAGAATAAAAACAAACACTTTGGTTTAAGTGTCATGACAAGCAGGGTATTTTATTTCTTGAAACACGCATGGAGTGGGTGTTTGTATTTGACAGGGCTTTCTACACATAAATGCAAGAAACAATTCTTCTGACGATCGTATGTGTTCAATGCGCAACAGAGATCGCCCCAACGACACCGCTCAGTTGAAAAGTCCCAAGACGTCAGTAAACGTTGCGACATCCTTCTCATATATATAAGAACCGAAACGATACTAAATCCATTCTGTAGCACATGGCGTTATACGTATCATTAAACATGCACATGCTTTGCATGCGAATAGTAAAATATTAATACCCATCAGACGTCAAGCCTAAACTCAAAATCATACAATTACAAATTTCAACTACACAATTCAAAAGCACAAGCCCAAGAACGCCACGGCCCGAACAACCGCCCCTCCGCCGCCGATGCCCAAAGCAGACACAGGGCGCCCCATATGCTCATCCACCACGCCAATTTGCGAAAAGTGCAAAAAGTGAAGAATTATATTTGGTAAAAGCAGCTGCGATAATTGCAAGATTTATCCATTACCACCAATTAGGAGAAGTGCACATGACTTCACGTACACCCCAAACAATAATCGGTAGTAACGAACGATTCAGGTTTAACCGCGAGCGGGATACGCAACCCTACTGCTCATTGTTCATTTTTCATTTAATGGCAGGGGGACGTATGAGGACCCATAGCTCAAGACCGGTGTCTAGGTGCCTTCATCACCTCCTGAAACCTCTAATTTTAGAGAAATCTACAAATAATTAGATGTTACTATATCGTAAACGTTAAGTATCCTTTTTATAAAACCATAAAAATCCAATGGTAAAATGTCCGGAACCAATGCCCCTTTCTATCTCAAGTCATCCGCCTGCTCTCAGAAAACTCACTGAAACACATAAAACATAATATTAACCTCAAAACAAACAGAGCATAAATAAATAAAACGATTTAAATCACGTATTCGCTCTACCCTGCTTGCCTGTCGAATGACCAAACCTACAAATATGTGCACGAGGAAATCTTGATTTCCGCACCAATGGACATGTATCACCTTCAAAAACCTGTATAACCAGTTTATTCATTCACACAACGATAATAAATACATTTATCAT
>VMBQ01006821.1:0-46589 GCA_007657795.1 Dreissena rostriformis
TGTTCATGAAACATCCATTGAGGCTTACAAAACCAGTCAGAAAATCAGACCTCAAACGTAACTCAAGTGGCAACCGTTATCATACAATACATGCTAATCATTTTGTTCACCCTATGATGCCACGTGTCTGTTAAAATAGCCGTCCTATTTGTATTGTAATCAATAAGTTGAAGATAAAGTGAAGTCAATTAACGCATTTCTGGTTGGTTCGTTTAATTGTGGATTGGCGACGTGAATGTATACTTGATTCTTGACTTTCGTATCTTATCTAAAGAAATAAAATTAGTTCTAGTACATAAAGTCCATTAAACTTTATATTTTTACCAATGAGTACTTGTATACATACATACGTTTTAAAAGACAACACATTTAGGAAATACTTATCACGATATCATAATACGACACACTAAATGTCATTTTTTATAAATAAAAAGATTGCTAATTGAAAGTGTTTCTTATAAGCATACATTGCACATATCCATCGATTTTCAGCGAAATTGGTAGCCTTATCGTTATACTAAAGACCAGCAAAAATAAACGTATGATTTTGTCAGGTTGTTTTAGCAGTGATCTTCTTTTAATCAAATCTAAGTCTAGACAAGAACATTTTATATTTGCAAAAATTAATATTATACAAATTGGATACACATTGAAAATTTGCAAAAATTGTTGATAGTATTGCTTTTATAGACGCATTTATTTAGGTAAGCCATTTGTTTGAATAACATACACACTGCAGAGTGCAACAGATAATTTAGGTAATACCTTACTTCAATATAATTGTTAAACCAATGTTTCACAATAACAATGGCATGTGAATTCAGACTCAACTGGCCCCTGGTTCAAACTTTTCATATTCTAGACAGAATTATAAGAGACTATCAGTTAACTCTTGAATACATAGACATATGCAACAAAGGCAGTTATCATATCGTGATTGATATCACAGTTTCTTCTCCACTTTTTTCCGACTAAGATTTCCTTTGTCTTCCAACCAAAACTTCTATCCGCAATCTTTGGAGTCAGCGGATGGTCGGCTGATATGTAAGATATATTTTTTTTATGTCGATGACTTGCTGATATTTACAGCGGGAGTGTAGTTTCCACAAAATAAGGTTCGTACTAATAATAGAGAACGGTTTCCATACAGTTAATGCGCAAACGTGTGTTTCATTTTGCACTACACGTATTTTGGCAGACGATAATAAAAAAGTAATATTTATGATCTATGTTGATATTATAATCATTAAAGCTTACTTTAATGTTTGGCAAACAAATTCAATATGTATTGTGCATTAACTAAAATGTTTACATGCTTAATGTTATCGAAAGTTTAAATTAGAATGTGTTTGAAACCAATACATCAAATGATACAACATACAGATGCTTCTATGAAAGTAAAGAAGAAAAAAATTATCGACTTAAATCAGCACTCGTGTCAGGAAATCGCCAGAGAAAGGGTTGATCGAAGGTCCAGAGAATGCGAACAGGCAATATCATATATAATTAATATTCATCTAGTTATGTGAATTATAAAGATGGCAAAAAGTCGGTTGCTATTCTGTGTAAACATTTACCCTGGTCTACCAGCTGCTTACGCACTATGAGAAAAGGATACTTCATGAATTTGTAGTTTATCTGAATGCAAAATAAATATTGATCATGCTTAATTTAAAAGCATCATTGCAATCAATCTTATCGAAACAAATCGGATATTGTTTAATTCATTTATTTTAATATACTCTTATTGCAATGTGTCTGACTTCTATAACAATAGGACACGAAGTCACAATTCTTTGAAAAAGATCATTGTTATATAAATCCACAAAACTTATTTTAACTGAAACAGGGCTTTTTTGTAGAACAATGCTCAAGCCAATAAGTAAGGTTAATATTGAACGCATGCGTGTACCACTGATTCAGTTCCCAATGATTAAGACATATTACAACTGTATGAGTTAACATAACCAAATAACTCCTCCATAGTTTAGGTTATAATTACATTCAATTAAAATAAAGAATTAATTATCGATACTGTTGACATGTATTATGAAAACGTACACATATAAAAGCGGCAACGTCAGCACATGCAACATAAAACATAAGTACCTACTACTACGAGTTTGCGTACTGCCGGTTTAAACAAACAACGAGGCAATATTATATTACTTGTCTGGAGTGGACAGGCGCACAAAAGATTGCAATTTACTTAACTCTCCTTTTGTATGAGTATTAATATATGTACTCTAAATGTAAAAGGGCTAAATAACAAAGACAAACGCACTAAAATTTTCAAATGTTTAGACGAAAAAAAATATAATATATGTCTTTTACCGGAAAGTCACCTAACACATACCTTAGCACAAACATTGAAAAGTGAATGGGACGGAGATATTTATCTTAGCGGACAACATACAAATAAACAAGGCATCGCTTTTCTGATTAAAAGTAATACAGGAATAACAGTGGATAACTTTAACGAAATAATAATTGGCAGGCAAGCAAGTATAGACACAATTAACATTAATAAACGTTTACGGCCCGAACACAGATGAATCGAAATTTTACGAAACATTACAATCCTATATAATAAATAACCAAGACAAAAACATTATAGTCGGGGGTGATTTCAATGTTGTTCTTAATCCATTATTAGATAAAAGAAATGGAAATCTTTATACCCACTCAAACAATAGAAACATTTTGAATAACATAATTGAAAACTACAATTTAATAGACATATGGCGTACAGTTAATCCGAATGAAAGAAAATTCACCTGGCACTCAAACACAAAACCAACAATATTTTGCAGATTAGACTATTTTCTAATATCTGAGTCACTTTGCAATATTATCGACACATGCAACATAAAACCAGGATTTATGACTGATCACTCGATAGTTGAACTTAAACTGCATGAAATACAACCTGAAAGAGGCATAGGGTACTTTAAACTTAATAATAGCATCTTATTAGATACACAATATCAAACACAAATAAAACAGGAAATAACCAATACTGTTCAAGATAACAAAGATGCAAATCCAAACACCTTATGGGAAATAATCAAAGGAAATATACGTAACACAACAATAAGATACACGTCATTTAAAAAAAAGNAATTTCATAAAATGCAGCAAAAACAAATTAGCGCCCCGAGCCGATTGTGACGAAGATATTTCGTACATTTTATCCTACAATAACCGAAGCATTCGTCTTTTTATTAGCATCGGAGAGTTACGGATAATTCCGGTATTAATCGTGATTTCCCGAACTACACAAAGAACTTTCTATACATGAGCCTATATACACTCTTTGTTGGTTTTGTGTCGTATTTTTTAGCGTTATCCGTCTTATCTGGTTTTTTCGTCTGCTAGATTTACGCTTGATTAAATCCATGGGCTGCGCCATTTTGAAACAAATCAACTACTCTGCGCATTCGTCAACAGTCGGCTTGATCCGTAAAACTAAATTTAGATTCACATCGTACATGCATGATATACATGCTGGCTTATTTGGCTTCCAGCCATTTAAGCTTTCAGATTTAAATATCTGGCTTATTTCGCATTTTTCGACACATGTTTTTCTTAACTTTTATTTTAATTTATATTGAAATATATGTATACTAATTTTTAACACATTTAAAAAAAAATCATAAATATTTGACAAAATCGTACAGTCCCGCTTTAATATATTCAAACTCTGGATGTATTTTTCTTGGTTCTAAGTCTATTCTTTATTCTTCAGTCTAAGAATAGGTTGGTGAATAACAGCCCTGCTCATCTTTCCCCACTATTTCACACAGTATGTGGTTCATACCCTGTTCATCCATGGTCAGCTTGAGGAGTTTCTCCATCTCATCATCCTCACAGATGTCGTACGGCAGGTCACCGTCATTGTTCACCGCCGCAACATTGCAGTGCTTACGCAGCAGGTATCTGAAACACAACACCGCTACGCCTTGAAGTCTGATACACACACATTTTGGTATAGGTATACTTAACAATATATTAAAAGGGCAGTGTGGGGCCTCGGAACTGCAGGGCACGGCTTTGGATCCGCAAGGCAGCAAGCCCTTCCATATAGGCCTAGCTGGAGCACTGGAACTGTGTTGATCAGCTTTTGTGATGCTTTAGGAAACATTTTAGAACTCTGGACTAGATTTTGCAATAAATGTGGGTTCTAGACTGTTCGCAAACGTTTTGTTTAATATGACCTAGTGACCTAGCTTTTGACTCCGCATGTCCCAGGTTCCAACTCTGCGGAAATAGCATTGTCACAAAGCTTTGAGTCTTATCAAAGTTTCATGAAGATTTATAAATAAATGTGGCCTCTAGAGTGTTAACAAGCTTTCTTTTTATTAATTTTTTATAGTAACCTAATAACCAAGTTTTTTTTTACCCCAAATGACCAAATTGCATGGAGATTGGGCAATAATTGTGGCCTCTAAAGTGTTAACAAGGTGAATATTGAAGAGTCCATGATAAGGGAAGACAGTCAGATGACAAATGAAGGACAAAAGGTGATCAATCTTCATTTGCACCTTTTTTATACTTAAAGGGGCATAACTCAGATGTGCTTCATGCAATCTGGCTGGTTATTATACTTGGCCAAGAAATAATGCCCTGAAACATTACCACCAAGTTTCATGAGGATCCGATTTAAACTGATTTAGTAAATGAGCGGACATCGTTTTCCTAGACACCGCCCATTGGCCCCAACGCAGTGGTTCCGATAATTTGCGCTGGTTTTTAACCAGCGAACACAAATTTACTTCAAACATAAGTGCTTGAATTTGTAGACAGTTCAATTACCTCCAATATTTTACTATAACAGTCACAGAGTCATGTGCTGAAGTGAGCGGTCACAGAGTCATGTGCTGAAGTAAGCGGTCACAGAGTCATGTGCTGAAGTGAGCGGTCACAGAGTCATGTGCTGAAGTGAGCGGTCACAGAGTCATGTGCTGAAGTGAGCGGTCACAGAGTCATGTGCTGAAGTGAGCGGTCACAGAGTCATGTGCTGAAGTGAGCGGTCACAGAGTCATGTGCTGAAGTGAGCGGTCACAGAGTCATGTGCTGAAGTGAGCGGTCACAGAGTCATGTGCTGAAGTGAGCGGTCACAGAGTCATGTGCTGAAGTGAGCGGTCACAGAGTCATGTGCTGAAGTGAGCGGTCACAGAGTCATGTGCTGAAGTGAGCGGTCACAGAGTCATGTGCTGAAGTGAGCGGTCACAGAGTCATGTGCTGAAGTGAGCGGNTTCCAATTTGAAAAGTGTTGCGTTGAGAAAATCTCCATGTGTAATTAGGGAACCGCTTTTACATTCAAAAGTCTACATTTATTAGTGGAACAACAAGAGTCATAAATGTAAGCGTGACATAAACAGGTTTGCGCACGCAGCTTTTGATTTATACACATGATTCCCCATGTGTATCGCTACATATATTAAGTATATTGTTTAACCATTGTCAATAACGTTCAGTGCACAAATTCAGAGCAGTATCAACTATACTATGTCTTGTTGATACGAGCTTGTGATTCGAAGCGATACTATTAAGTAACTATAATAAACTCAAACAGTTGTCTATTTTTACATTATGATACAATGCAATATACATAGATATGTTGTCGCGTGAAGTCTTAGTTTAAATGAAACTTAAAGGGACATTTTGACGTTTTGGTAAATTGACAAAATTGAAAACAATTGGTTCAATTGTTTGTCGTTTTTGTTATAATATTTGCGAGGCAAACAGTAATACTAAACATTTCCCATGCTCTAAAATATCCAATATATGCATCTTATGACGATTTTAAAGCCTGAAAATTATAAAGCGTTACAAACGCGAAACGATTAAATAATTGGTGAGTTCTGATGATATCGTTATATGTTGTGACATAATGAGGACTGCTTATATAATGTATAAAACACCACTCACTTAATGAGCACGGATGGCCGAGTTTTGTAAGTGATTTTATACTTTAAAACTTTAAATTGGAGCTATTTAGTTCCTCTGATTATATTTATCAAATTTAAAGCATTTAATGACACACTGCAATACACGCCAATATATGAGAAAAGGTCCCTTTAAATAAAAACGTACAGTTTTGGCGCCCAGATTTTGGATGGAGCAGTAGAGAACTGCCAGATCTCCCTCAGAAAACGTATAGTCCGACGGAGTCTCTCGAAAAACAGGCAGAATGGCTGGGATTGATCTCTGTTTGGATCCTGAAACTTCAGAAACATGTATATCATGAATACATAAATCGACACAATGCTTAAAATAACAAAGCTATAACTCTACGTTTTAAAAAACTTATAAGGCGCGGTGTTAAACAACCCAGTTAAATTTATCAACGGCTGCGCCTTTTGACCTAATTGATTCATGATTTGAAGATGATTGGTAGAAAAAAACACTTGAATAAAAGCAGAAATCGTATCCACAAGCCTGTGCAGACGGATTTGATCTCGGACCACACTTTGTCCTAAAACGACTCAAATAATAGATGTTTATATTATGATTAAAATGAAATATTCCAATAACCAAATACTCTATCGCCCTTAATGTTACCCATATCCAGTGTAAAATTTAACTTTATGCACTCGTATAAATAAACTGAATTGATATTTAAAACAATACTAGGGTAATTATGGGGCTATCATCTCGTGCACATAATGATTCATGACACAATATGCACATTAATATTTCTCGTTTGTGTCTTTCTAATTATATTATTACATCCATTAGGAGCGTATTTTCCTGCATATTTAAAGAATTTTCTTCTTAAATATAATTCTTAACAAAAGGAGCTTATTGTTTGTTTTAAAGCATAGAATGGAGAGAAAAGAATTGACTCGAAATTACACTATTATTTTAAATGATTATACTTTTCAGATAAAAAATGCACAAACTACGTATTTACATTATCGATAACGAATAGGCAACAATCATTCAACTCTTTGATTCGGTATTTATATATTGAAGGACACTCAAAAGGGAACCAGAAACACTGCATACCAAATGTCATAACATTAATGCGTTTAATGTCAAGAAAACAAATCACGAGAGTTATAAATCACGAAATGTAATAAAAATGTCGGCCATGCAGAAAGTGCGACGTAAATAAATCGTATATAGCGTTCAACATATACCCCAGCAAGCATATTTACGAGTACAGATGACACACTTAACACGAACAGGTGTGTGGAGGAAACACATACGCTTGTTGAGTATAACAAAGACTAACCAGCATGGCCAGGAATTTGTGTGGATAACACAAATATCATAATTACGTCTTTTAATTGAACACGGAGCCCAGTTACAGGTTATTGATCACATGTAAGTGAAAACGTTATATGTAGCGACAATATGCACACGAATACATAACTCGCTTTGATGGTGGATCCAATTCACGATGTTATGTTCTTTTAAAGATGCCACTTATTATTGGAATTCGTTTATGTAAATGTGTAAAGTCGTCCTCAACCTATTCAATTTCATGTCCCAGGGCTCAAAGTTTGCCTCGCCCTTATGGTATATATATACATATACTGTGAACATTTTTAAATCATCTACTCTGAAACAATAAGGCACACATTTGTTTTATAACATTTTATAACATTATATAGTGGTCCTCTTCCATGATCGTTCAATTCTTTCCCTCGGGGTAAAACTGTGCTCCGCCTTTTGGCGAATTGCTTTCATTATATGTATATAGCGGAAAATGGAGCATGGCCAACGGGTTCGCTATTTGGCATGTAACTTCGGATGGTGGTCCTTGCTTAAATCATGGCACTGCGGTCAAAATTGTCCCAACCAAGGGGGGTTATTTGTTTTCCTTATATGTAACTAGTGAAAACTCAAAACAGCTTCTCTGAAACCCCTAGACACAGAGGTAAGGTATTTGGTATGTAAGATTAAATGGTGGTCCCCTAATACATGTGTGCAAATCATGCCCTGGGGTCACAACTGGTTATACCCCAGTGGTCACATGATTTACATAGAGGTTTATAGTAAATAACTGTACACATCTTCCTGAAACCACAAGTCTAATAGTAAAGCATAATACGCGATGCAGTTAATACCGTTTTTTGATTATGTCATTGTATCTTTGAAGGAAGAGTTATAGTGCGCTGGTTTGCATTAAACCGTTTTTTTTGTTTTTGAACTTGAAACGATTGTCTTGAAAACAAAATTTCGTATACAGAAAAACCATCTGCCTTAGCGCTATTTCACAACTAAACGACACGTAAATGAACATAAGAACAGTGTATTGTAAGTTGTGTATTTATTCCAAAGACGTAGCAAAAACGAATTATTAAGTGTTCAATTACGAGTCTCCATGGGTGGTTAACATATTTTAATGCTTAATAAGACGCACACTTTCCCAGCAATAATACCTCAAAGGTTAATATGGCAGGTACACCATTACATATATGTAGAAATTAAAAAAATGCACGTTGTAACTGATATTAATTATCCATACTTTTTCATAAATAAAATATTTATAACAATAACGCAACAATGTGACGCCAAACTGTTTTTGAATCGTATGTTTTTGTAATAAATGTTTTTAATATTTATGCCTTTCAATATGTCATGTTTAAACATATAATGTGCATAATTATATTACTGTGTGTGTTCAAAGCCAAACCTACTTTTACAATTTGAATAAAAGGTGTTAACTCAATATAACAATTCCAAAAAGCACTACATCATGAATTCGTTACAGAGGGAGTATATAAGTAAAGCGTTGAAAAACAGTACACTCGGTGTGATCTAGGATAACATAACCCACATTCCTTCTTTGTCACAGAATGCATGTGATGTATTACTAATTGCTACTTACCAAGTCTTTGACTAAATGTCAGGAAGAATAAGGACACCAGTATCCGAGCAAATGCGTACAGTGGAAAACTCTCAAGAAACATTTGCTGATCATGTCTGTGTTTGAATATCATCATACTTAAATTTCAGACAGCATTCCACAATAGTTTCTTTGATATAAATCATCATCTGCTCAAGCATGCCTTTCAATATAAAACACGCACNTATATGTAACTAGTGAAAACTCAAAACAGCTTCTCTGAAACCCCTAGACACAGAGGTAAGGTATTTGGTATGTAAGATTAAATGGTGGTCCCCTAATACATGTGTGCAAATCATGCCCTGGGGTCACAACTGGTTATACCCCAGTGGTCACATGATTTACATAGAGGTTTATAGTAAATAACTGTACACATCTTCCTGAAACCACAAGTCTAATAGTAAAGCATAATACGCGATGCAGTTAATACCGTTTTTTGATTATGTCATTGTATCTTTGAAGGAAGAGTTATAGTGCGCTGGTTTGCATTAAACCGTTTTTTTTGTTTTTGAACTTGAAACGATTGTCTTGAAAACAAAATTTCGTATACAGAAAAACCATCTGCCTTAGCGCTATTTCACAACTAAACGACACGTAAATGAACATAAGAACAGTGTATTGTAAGTTGTGTATTTATTCCAAAGACGTAGCAAAAACGAATTATTAAGTGTTCAATTACGAGTCTCCATGGGTGGTTAACATATTTTAATGCTTAATAAGACGCACACTTTCCCAGCAATAATACCTCAAAGGTTAATATGGCAGGTACACCATTACATATATGTAGAAATTAAAAAAATGCACGTTGTAACTGATATTAATTATCCATACTTTTTCATAAATAAAATATTTATAACAATAACGCAACAATGTGACGCCAAACTGTTTTTGAATCGTATGTTTTTGTAATAAATGTTTTTAATATTTATGCCTTTCAATATGTCATGTTTAAACATATAATGTGCATAATTATATTACTGTGTGTGTTCAAAGCCAAACCTACTTTTACAATTTGAATAAAAGGTGTTAACTCAATATAACAATTCCAAAAAGCACTACATCATGAATTCGTTACAGAGGGAGTATATAAGTAAAGCGTTGAAAAACAGTACACTCGGTGTGATCTAGGATAACATAACCCACATTCCTTCTTTGTCACAGAATGCATGTGATGTATTACTAATTGCTACTTACCAAGTCTTTGACTAAATGTCAGGAAGAATAAGGACACCAGTATCCGAGCAAATGCGTACAGTGGAAAACTCTCAAGATACATTTGCTGATCATGTCTGTGTTTGAATATCATCATACTTAAATTTCAGACAGCATTCCTCAATAGTTTCTTTGATATAAATCATCATCTGCTCAAGCATGCCTTTCAATATAAAACACGCACGTTATATATCCAAGAAGTAAATCACAATAGTGTTTTTGTTTCTTCTCTAATCGTTAACATGAACTCTACAATATTAAGCGAACAATAACGTATTTTCCTTTGTATTTGAGCATATCTAAGGGGCAGCCAAAACCGAAGTAATGACAGTCGCATGTGTTACTTCTCATCAAATGCCCGACAGTCGCCCTCTGGACTTCGAATGTTGGTTCTTCTGAAATTGGAAAGGATAATAAGCTATCAATATCGCCGAGTTCCGTTGTCAGTAGCGGTGTCTGGTAACTACTAAAATATCACACATATGTCCGCGTAGCTTTGTCAACGTTACACTTTGTTTTAAAAATAAAGTGCTTGATTGTTATAGTTAATGTGCATTTTATAATGTACCTATGACGTTAACATTTGCCAGATGTAAAATGTGTGTGTGTTTGAAGAATGGTATACGAGTAGTATTAAAGATTGTGTGAATTGTTGTATATTACCTGTATCCGTGTACTACTTAAAGGAAGACCTTAGTTAGTTTAAAGTATGTCATATATTACCCTACAAAATGTTTAAGGTATGATGATAAGAACGTTTCAAATAGCCTCGGCTTAAAAATTTAAGAACAACGTCATCATATATTAATAAACAGACCAATCATGCATAATTGTATTAAAGAAATACATGGGAAATATGTCTGGATTGCATTGTTTAGTAATATATCGTTGATATTGCTATTACGATTGAGTTATTATGCTCCGTATTGCCACTAAAACAGTTTATTAGTTTAAATGGTATGTTTTTCTGTTTGCTCAGCAGGCCATATTCGAATGCAGCGGCAGTTAAGTTCTTACGTAATTATGGTTGGTCGTAAGCAGACCGCATTCATTATTTAGTTTTATGACGTTTCAAGCGCTGGCGTAAAACGAGCAATACATAATTGATGACATTGTCTTGATATCATTCTATCAGAATAGCAACTATCCATAAAATCACCGTCGGTATGCAATTCCACTGGGTATAGTGTGTTGTCTTATATCGGTAATATAAAAAGACGTGTGAATACAACGCGTAATCAGGTTTAGTTAATTTGATAAATGAGGCTATGTGATTGACACACGCCTGCGTTTTGCAATAAAATCATACAGAATGCTTACACTTTTAAAGCAGTTTTAAACTCAGACTACGTATTTTCAAAGTTTAAAGACATCGCTTTTGTTTGGGATACTTCTCAATTGAATGGTAATATAATGTTGTATATACAGGCTAACTATGTGTTATATTGTTTGTTTTTACATATGTATGGATCCCAAAAATATCATAAAAGTTAAATAATAAAAGAGTGTTTTCTTGTTTATTGTGTTGCTGCAATTCTTGATTTTAAGTTTAGTGTTTTGTTTCGTTTTGTATATGATGATGTTATATGATTTTATGTCAACAACAGCCAATTCTTTTTACTTTTAACTTTTGTTCTAGAAAGTATCATGCGTTAGAATAAAACTTATGTAAACCCCATTCACAAGGTTGCCTTCGTACACGTACAGAATTGCAACGCTTTATACACTAAGCTCCATTTGTAGTTCATGTCTTAAACAGCGACATGGTAGTCGAGGACCAATCGCCATGTTCTAACTTTGATTTAGACGTCAATAGCACATTGTAAATATTTGCTAAGCCCTTGCACCAATTGTATGACATTTTCTTATCGCAGAGATGCAGCGTCATGTGTGCTGAATATTTTGTAACTTTTTAGAATTCACTGGTGTTGTCCCGTATTTTGTGTTAGGCGATAATTGGATGTGAGTTTTTATTTATTGCGTAATAACAACGAACAAATTGTACCACTGGGGTACACAGAATAGCAAATAAGCTGTCACAAGAAGAGGATGGTTAATTTCAATGTGGAATTTTGCTCTTGATAAACAATATAGGATGTGACCATACAATTGTGTTTCGGAAAGCATAAACAATTCTTTCCATTGACATGTTAAATTGTTTGAGTAGAAAAAAAAGAAATGCGTAGTGTATGATACAAATATGACATGTGCATCATTTTTTTTTTAATTATCAGTATTTATAAATTGTTAAACAACACAACGATATGTATTTCTGATGTGTAGTATAGGAACGTTGTAGTTTAGTATTAACCAATAAGGAAGAATATGTATTTAGTTTACTATAACATGATATGTATTGACTAGTTCAACCGTTAATATGAAATTGATCTAAAACGCATCAGTGTGTTAGTAAATTGAATGTATAATGACTACACGTTGCGTTGTAATTCTTATATTTATCGAAACGTGTAGTTCATTTTAGAGCACGTGACTGCGAACAAAACATCACTACCGGCTACTAGCTTACAAACCTAGAATACCTTTTTTGAACGTTTAACATGTTACGGCACTGTAACTGTGCTTGTTTATTATACTGTCTCTACTCGCGATTAAAGAAAAAGCCCCTTATGAAAATGCTTAAGATATTAATATGTTTGGCCGATAGCGTTTGATTCAACTAAATGCTTTCGGACATATCAGATCAATTCCTATATTAGGATTGAACCTTCGAATTGCCGTTTCGAAAGTGGGTGCGCTTATCCCTAGGACACGAAGAAAGGCTCGAAGGTAATTTGCTAGAATTTTATCTGACATTGATATTTCTGTTTACATTAATGTATGTTTTTACGTTGTGATTTATAGGCAGTCTGTATTGGATGTTGTTCAAGGTTATACGCACACATAAAACGACAATATAACACGCAATGCAGACTTTTTCAAGTCGTCTTGTAAACATACAGATTCCGCTTAATGACAATCGCTGCTCATTCCAAATTAAATATCACACAATCGTTGGGTTTGGCCAGTGAGGATAGTATACTGCGGTCATTCGATTCACATTAACTGTCTGGGCAGTAGCACAAACCGGTAGTTAAATTAAAGTCAGTGTGCTCACAATGGAATAGCATTCCCATTATGTACTCGAAATGCGGACAATACTTGCGGTTTAACAGGGTTAATGTAAGAGCTTGTTGTACTTAAAAAAGTGTCGTTTCAAAATAATTTCAATGTATAGTTGCAGACTATTTAACTGTTTATGTAGCTTTAAATGTATGAAACTAAATTATATTTATATATATGTGTTTATGTATGCAAATAAATAGAGTTAACCCTCAAAAAGTTAATAAACCAAAAGAGAAGTTCAACCATGTATATTTATACAGCATTGTATCATCGGGTGTTCTAAATCCTTTCTTTTTGTTTAAGCACTCGGGATATCACACAGCATTAGGAGTTTGTTGGTTAATGGAAAGCTTCCTGTTTTATTGTTTCAAACATCAAAATACAACATTTTATTACAGAAACGTATGCTACTTGATTAAGCTTGTTATTATTGTGAAAATGGCATCTTTATAAAATATGGCAAATCGAAGATGTTGAGTGGTATTTCCGGATTTGAACAATTGCCAGATAGAATAATAGCAATACAATAATACAAAAATATTTTCTTATAAATACTAAACATATATGTGGATTATTAGACTTATTTCTAGTTCAATATTAATTTTAAGTTTACCATAAGCAGTCTCACTGTGTATTGAAAACAAAATAACAAAGCCAAACTATCAATATAACTCTCGAAGTAATATGTTAATATTAAAGATCCTGAATCTTTAAATATCATCGTCGTTTTGCAAATAAAGACATATATTTTGAAACTTATATAATGCAAATGACAATTAAGTTAAGATATGAGTCATATTACAACTTAAACGGGTTTAATTGACTGTAATCTGATCCGTCAAAACTTCTGTTAGTTTACATTTCGCTGATTATCCGATTTTTGCTGATGAATGACGAAGTATTCGGAGCTTTCCAATGTCTGCGCGCTGGTTAAACGTCTAACACTATATTACCTGAGATAATCGTCATCGCGAACGAGTCGAAATGTAAATTAAGAAAGCAAAGGGAACCAGTAGGGATGTATTCATTCTTCGTAGAATGAAAAACAGTGTCAAACTTATTCATGGAAACGAGAAGTATCACTATATGTCGGAAAACATACATATTCAGGAACTTTAATCAGTGTTAACCATGGTATTATTACATGCTTATTTTGCATTTATATTACATGATCTACCTATGACCATCCTTAAGCAATAACGATGCAGTTACTTCTACTATTTACTACCGTTTGTGTATGTGCATAATTTACTTGCATGTAAGTTATGACAGACGACCAAAACCATAGAAAAAAGTATCTATGGATGCAAACGGGATACAACTATCGTTGCTATAATACTGTTAGAAAGCACTATGCTTCAAACAGTTGTTCACGTAAAAACAGATAACTAACTAACATTTGGTTTATGTATATATATACGTTAATGTGAATTAGTAAAGTGATGGTAATAACGGGAAGAACATGATTGTCTATCTTTCGCATTATACTAAATCAACTACAATCACTTTCAATGGCAGAAACCAAGTGCTACACTGTAGATTCAAACATGTAAACTTTAACGTCAAACGTTCCATAATTCATGGACGTAGGTGACTCGAAAGCATATCCCAAAATGTATTATTTAAACGGGAAATTGTAGAAATTATCATCAGTGTGTGTGTGTTATATACAGTCGATTGGTGCATAACGGATAGATAAGGACTTCGAGTCTCATTTCAACTTATACATTATGCATTTAGTAATTAAACCATTTAACCTCGAAAGGCAAACGTCTTTTTTATTGAAACATGCCAGCGGTTTTAAATTTCCGACAAATATGATTTGTTTACAGCGCGAATGTCATGGTACACTGATTCAGCCATTACCGGAGTGTTTAGGTCTTCATCGGATTACATGTGTATCGTGTTATCTATTAAAATTTGACCCAGCATTTGTAAACAATATTGTAAGATTTGTACATTTTCAGAAAGGAAATTTATTTGCGTTAATTAAGACCAAGTTCATGGGAATCGCTGCACAATTGGTGAAGCAATAGCTGTTCAAAGCGATGCACCCTATATGCGGATCATTTTGAATTGAATACCTTGTTATATTTGATAGTGAAAAATATATTGTTCAGAGAAATCGATTTTTCGTTATAATTTTGTTCATTTAAAACGATGTTTTTACTCATTAATATTATAGCCACATGATAACGACTTGTGCTTTGGACAACTTTAATTGAGTTTATATGTAGTTTGAGACAATCCCCACATTCCTGAATATGGGTCAACATGCACATGTCCGTTGTTCACTTTATCACGAGTGGCAGCTTTCATTCTTATTTCGTATGGTACGCATAAATTTGGTTTCTGAGTATTCTTACTTTTGTAAAGGAAAAATTATTCTAAAACAGTACATCAATGAACATTATGTTTACCAAACAAAATCTGCAAAATTCAAGAAACCATACGTCTGCACTTTTCCTTTCGTCACAAATACGGTGCGTTCATAACGTTACCTTTTTTTTGCTTTCGAAAACAAAAAAACTACATTTGTAAACATTGACACACGTCAACAAAAACATGAATCGACTGAACAATGATAGGCTTTTTGTATTCAATTCATTGAAAACTATAAATCTTAATATAAATAAAGGTATTTTGCAAACAATGCTTAACCTATCCGTTACTCACTAAAATCCGCTATACACCAATCGACTGTATAATTATATTCTTTGCTATGTAATGTATACCTGTATGGCGTTTAAGTAACAACACCTTTTGGAAAGTAATAGATGTTCGTGAAAATCAACCATATTCTTGTAATATAAATGTAATTATTCTATAAAACCAAATATTTTCTAACATTAAATAGCAATAAAATTGCGTTATTAAGCTGTTTTATTTTACAACCACTTTGTTCCTCCGTCACGGGTGGTTTGATATGGCAGTTTGAAGCAATGAACATGATGGGGTTCTGCAATGAAGAAATACATATAATGGGATGTTAAATATTTGCCAATAATAACAATGATCGTTTTGGTGTGAAATTCTTTCTGATATGTACAGGAAACTGATTGCGTTTAAAACAAATCTTTTCAGTTTCAATGTTGGCAGACAGATTTCGCTCTTAGCATCAGGGCTAACTATATTAAAGAATTGAGTCACTCAAAGCACTGTTTTGTTATGACAAGATAAGAAAAATCGAGAACATATATATATTGCATAATATTTAATCAAAATGAACATAAACTAATTCTTTTCAGTAAAATTTGAGTTTAATTATAATAACATTTTCAAAAAATATATATGTAAAGTTTACACATGTATGCAAACACATTTTTTTTAAGAAGCCTATATATGAATGGAGTTGAATGAAAAGTCGAAACGGACCAGTTGTCTCTTTTGAGCTATCTGTTTGGATTTAATGTTGATCCCAGGTGCACATGTTCTAAAATAGTAAATATTGCGATTTTGTCAAGAAATAAAGCAACGCACGTTACTTCTAACTAGCCTTTTTCAAATGGTATTTTCACTGAAATGACTTTTCCGCAATTAAGTTTTCTTACAAACATGCAAGAAATGTAATTGTATTATTCATAAAACCTGAACTTGCTTTTTGTATACATTCCAATTGTTCAATGTTGTGTAATTGAAATATACCCATGTTTTGTGTTCATGTACTTATTAATCATTACTAGTTGAATATGGTATACACAAATTGTATAATCACATATATTAATATTTTCACAAACCAGAGCTGCTATAACTGATTGAAGATAAGAAATGCCATTATTATGTTTTTTAAGCAGGTACTACTGTCATAATTGGAATCGATCCATCTTTTTTAAATTACGACGTCGTTTCAACGTCTAGTTTAATTGCAAATGTATTACTATTACCTATTGTTTAGAGGTTGCCACAATGTATGACATATTATGTATATTTTTAAAACGATTATTCACAATACTAAGGTTTCGTAATTCAAAATATCAAAGCTATTGGTCAAGATAATTTTAGTAAATTTACCAATGATTTAATCAAAACGACTAGCAATTTATCAACGAAAGTTTGTTAACATAAACATATATTCCAAACAAACGTAAACGGACACCTCATATACCATAATGGCACGTGCATATCGTACTGGGAAAACAGTCCACATCGTCGTTATTAACTAAATGAATACAGAAAAAAAAGCTTATTTTAAATGTCTGATATGTGCAAAAAAGAATACAATTCTACATGTTATGTGAATAAATGCGTTCCACATGTATTTTGATTCGGACCTATTTGAAATGTATCCAAAGAACGAATAATTACATTTTAACTTAATTGATTACCACGAGCTGCAAGCTCACATTTACCTTGTTGTTAACACTCGCAAATTCAAATGCAAAAAATTAAATAAAAATAAGTCGCATGATCAAATATTGTTAAATGCAACTAACTACACATATAGTTGCCCAATATAAAGATATGTAATTGCGAACACTAAATTCAAATAGAACGCCCCGATAAATTTACACGTATCGGAATAAAAATATAATGAAGGCTCAATTTCAGTGTTAAAAATGCATATAAGCTCTGCATTCTTATTTGATCAGTGGCAATCGTTTTAAATGGCAAACAGAAACATTCTGGAGTATATTCAGGATTTTTATCTATCTTGTATGATGTGTCGTTTTACATTCGTTACAATGCAAATTATAACATGGCATAAATAAATCAATAAGGATAAATGCACCACACACACGTTTTCTAAAAGCAAATTATAAATAACAGGATATGCCAGTTGTGGTTTATTAATAATTAAAGCTTCAAGATACAGTGTCTGATACTTCAGATCTATTTATTGTGTCACCAACAAGCGGTCAATGAAACAAACATTTTGTTTTTGTTATCAAGAGCAAATAACACATAGTTGTCTATTGATAAACCACGCTTTTTGTTCTCAACCGATGTTGTCTGAATCATGCACCAGCAACATGAACGGTTTGACAATGTATNCAATATTCAATCAGGTATTATACTTAAAGAAATGTTTTTGGTATTTCGCCCTCATTTAATTGAAAATATTATCATTGCTACACGAATAAAGTAAATCTCTGTCAAATCAAAATGCCACCTACACCTTCCGCTGCTTGGAAGTATTTCACGAGATCATCCGATAAGAAGTTGGCAACGCGTAACTTGTGTGGAGCTAATCTTACGTACATGGGCAGTACGACGTCCAATCTTCTCAATCATATGAATAACAAACATCCATCTTCTGCATCTTTGAATGATGCTGGGGAAATTATTTCTAGATCTTTCTGTTTTTAAATGTAATTATTTTGTCGTCATGTAAATATTATGTTTCTCGTTCTATTGTTGATGTACAAAATTAAAAGTTTAAAAACAGTTTTTGTCATACCATTTTAACAATAAAAAATAATCAACAAAATCAACTTAGCGCTGTGTCAATATTTAGTCACTTCGGGTGAACTTCCGGTAAAAACGAACTAGAATTCATGGAGTAATTGTACGGTAAACAAAGTTGATTTTGTTGATTTTTTTTCTAACAGATTTTGACTGAATATCCGGATATTTGTTCGGAGGGGTGACCGAATATTCGAATACCAAAATCGGCATTTGTGCCATCACTACTATAAAACTAAAATAAATAATATTGTTTGAACGTGTTGTTTGTTGAAATATTTCGAAATAGTTTAAGATATCAGGCAGATCACTATGTTTTTGCATTGTTTTGAAATCCAATACTATCCTTGTTATAAAACATTGAAATAAATATAATTATTCTGATGCGTTTAAGACATTAAAATAACCACTTAGTCATTATATAATAATAACTTGTTCAGCTATTTATTTGATAACGCGTTTATATCCTATAAGATTAGAAAGCTTCTAATTTATAAAGTGCATCAATAAAAAACATTTTTTTTTTAAATGAGAACGTATAAATCGTTTTAAACAAACGCGATGCTGATAAAAAAGAATTCAATTTCGTTCCGCATGGGATTTTCTTTCCTTTATATTTACAAGCAAGTAATCCATATAGTTTCTTTAACTCACTAATTTGTTTAATCATGTAATCAGATTCCCAAAATATCCTGCTATTCCAATTTATCACAATAACTACGTCTACCTTACATCGCTAATTAGACTACTCTTTCACTGACTAGAGCCACAGCAAAGTGTGTCTGAGCAAGGCGGAACACAGAGATAACATGCAATACGCATTCCTCCCGCTTTGCAGTTCTGCGCCAAATTATTAATTGCGAAGTCCTGCTATCCCGCTCGCGGTATCAAGGCAGCGTTATTATAAGTTTAAACAAAATATTATTCGATTCATTGTTGTTTATCGGACATCATTCGGCCACCAAACGTGACCTGTGTTATGTAGACAAAGTCGATAATAAGCGTGATTTATTCTGCTACATATCACGGTAGGATCTTACGGTTTTGAAAATAGGCTCCGAAATTCCAATAAAGTATTCAGCAAAAAGTACAAGCTGACATGTGATAGGTAATAGTTCACTGACAAGAAATAAAAGGCAACTGGACTTATTAAAGAATTTGTCTTCTGATAATGTTCCTGGAATTTCATTATTTATTATATTACACATTCGACCAAGAAGCAATTTCCTTCATTTCTGGATTACAGAGAAGTTAAACCAAATAATACTAGAAATTGTATAATTATGTTTAAAAAAAGGTTCATATTTATGATGCATCTGCATTTATTGGCATGCTTATTATTATGCTAACTGTTTTGAACACAGTTGGGGGTAAGCATTAGTTATTGTGTTTATAAAAAAAGGTTTGTCGTTCTGCTGCTATTGACTTCTAGGTTTAATTCCTACACCTCGGAACTACAATCCGTTGGTTATTACAGAAGAAGCCAGCAATAAATAATCATTTCTATCTTAGTAACAACTATTTTTAGATGCTAAACACATTGAACCATTAAACGATAACAATAAATAAGAAATATCTCCATCACAGGATTTAAAAGAACGAACCATTAACGACTACACACTACAGAAAAATAACAGCTAATGCAGAATAAAATGGAAGGCATACACACATTTTGGGAACATTAAATGACCAAAAATAGTATAAAACATGACCAGAGTAAACGTCAAAAGCCAGCAAATGTCATTTAACCTAATTTACAAACATATAGTCTTCTATAATTTGTCAAGATTGATATCTCCGGAAATTCTCAAAATTGTATAGCCAGTAATTTACAATTTCTTCTAACATACAATTAGCATCGTTAACAAGAATAATAAAGAAAAGCGATTTGAAAGCACTTATACATAATGTAGTTTACAATCATGTTATTTGAAGATGCGACTGTGGTAGGCCAATCTAATAAGAATCAACTGTTATATTAAATAATGGCAAAGTGCCATTATCAATCGAAGCGTTTACGCTTATTAAAAAAATATTAGTCTAACTGATTCGCGCGTGTTGCTTAAATGTATATTTCGATTTTTGACGGCATCGCATATGTTACAGGCAATAATTGCAGAAATGTTTCAGCACTAAGTACGTTATATACTAAACCAAAATCTTCGACACACAAACACAGATTTGCATGATGAGTTAATAAACTGCATTTGTTTAAAATAAAACGCAAGTTTAACTTTTAAGCTTGTTTAACATGTGGCGCACTTAAACGTACGTCTATTAGTGTATTCCTTATTGCAATTGCTACGCTCATGGAGAAACGAGTGGATAAGGAATCAGTGGTGAATGTTTTATAGCATTGAACTCATTAGACTACCAATAAACTTGACATAACTTGCATATTTTATATACATATAATGAATTAATTCAAGGGCAAATCACTTTAAATTCCAAAGAATATATTAACCTCAAACACAACACACATTATCTTAATCATTCTTACAAACTGTGCAAGATGTGGTGCTCATTCAAAGGGTGCGTTTGTGACTCGCCTTAAGTCACATTTGTTAAATAATTTACTCAATACCTTAAAATCCATATCCTTAATCAAGTAATTGTACGCCATTAAAATGCTGTGATTGCTAAGGCCCTTAGCAAGTGTAATCATATTTAATGTTATTATCTGTGCTCTTTATTAAATATGTTGTATAATTTGGACTGTATTACATCAAGGTTACGACACTTTAATTAATTCAATACGAATAAGTAACAAACATAACTCGTTCCTCATGTATAACGATTACGCTGTTTAATTAAAATATCTAGGGTAAACATTAAAAATAATGTACAATCGAAATGAATACGTATATATAGCTACAAACCTTGTTTTTGTGTATACTCCTTTTGAACGTGCTTATGTAATGATGGCATCGCACAAATATGATTTGAAATATGTTAAAACCAATTAGAATGTAAGCTTATTTGTTCGAATCTATAATATATTTTTGAATGAATCCATATGATATGTGTATAATGTTTACTTACACAGGTTCACATTGGAAGTGTCTAGTTAGTTTGACGCAAAAAAAAGAGATTTGTTATGTCTAAAAATACAATGCTTTTTTGCTGGATAAAACGGGATTACACTACGATAAAATAAGCACGTAAATATTCTTTTACGCAATAATAAAGTGATAACATAAGTTATTGAAAGTCTGAACTGGGCGACATCAAAACCATACATATAACATCTTTGGGAGAACACGCGTGTGTTTTGGCGAATAGACCGATGGTCGTAACCAAACTGGCGATGTTAAAATAATGCTATATTATTGCTTTCAAAGGTATTAAAAACATGTTCAGAACAAGAGATGTGTTTGTCAGAAACACAATACCCCCTACTGCATCGCTTTAAAATAAAATTTCCATATTTGACTTAAAGTTCCATATGT
Organism: Dreissena rostriformis; assembly: GCA_007657795.1. Classification (NCBI taxonomy): domain Eukaryota; kingdom Metazoa; phylum Mollusca; class Bivalvia; order Myida; family Dreissenidae; genus Dreissena; species Dreissena rostriformis. The sequence goes on from VMBQ01006821.1 coordinate 22,051, forward strand.
TGACCTTAAAGTTCCATATTTTGACCTTAAAGTTTTGGGACAGATACACAGAATGACAGACAGACAGGCCAAAAACAATATACCCCCTCTTCTTAAAAGAAGGGGGCATAAAAACATCAACAACAGTTGAACATATTGTTAAATGGTGCAAAGCGCATCGCACTTAATGTCTTTGCACATTGTTCAGTATTATTTGAAAATACATGTATTTAAATGATTAATAAAAGCTTAAATAAGTAATGCGTATTAATATAACAACAAATGGTGCCATTATTCAAAATATGTAGCGTTTATGCGGCATTGTTACCAACATACATAGTGTGTATTCCATACCATGAACAATTATTGTATTGTTCTTTAGCAGTCATTATACGTCTATTTAATTGAATGATGCTTCCGATTAATTAATTTAAAAGCCTTCATATATACATGTGTGGCGTTATTCGTCTCCTGAATATGCTTTTCAGAAATACACTAAATAGTTCGGATATGTGGAACAAAACAACATAATTCATATTAGAATCAAAGATTGGCAGTATTCGTGTTTACGTTATTAGAACAAATATGTTTATGTTTTTATTTTTATATTATACCTTTACATTCATGTGGGGTTTATCTCACATAAATAAACGTACACATATACTGACTGCTGGAATGCAACACGTATATATGAATTTGTTAATAATATGCATGTATATATGTATTGGTGAACTACTTGGCACAAGGTAAGTTGCGAGGTCACCTTATTTGATTCGTTTCATCATTATGAAATTTATTTATATAAACAAACCCTTGTAATTATCGTCTGCTTTGTACTTATGCAGCAAACATCAAGTAATTTCGGCAGAATATATGCATTTCAAATGTGGATATTTTAGGAACAAATGCTCATTTTTTTAACAAGATTTATTTGGACAGAATTAACACAAACATTTTACACTATAACTCCCCTTTACCTGTATTGTATGTGTATAAACGTGCATAATTAAACCACCAGCAAATGTATGTTTTTTTTTATTTTGCTAATAGTGTTGCCTTTTTTATACATATTATACACAAATGTTAAATATCCTTAAACGTGATGATAGTGATGATAGTTATGTGCGGAAAACACAACGTGTGATCATGGATTGTTATTGCATGTCTGTCTTCAAAACATGCACATCATAAATATACAACTTAACTTATATAAATTACCCGTATCCGTCTTAAATACGGTCATGTATATTTTGAATAGGTCACGCAACATGTTTGTCGACCCGGTATAATTGTATCGGTGCATGTTTTCACAAGCCATTTAATTTACTTAATATCACAAGTAGGCTATCAACGGCGAGGCAAAGCATGCAACGTTTTTATGTCAAACAAAATACATTTTTTCTTAAACCGCCGAGAACAAAGAGTTATCTGATATTGAACGTGAGAATCGAGAAAATCGTAGACGCGCTTAACTTTCTACCGAACAAAAATAGGAATAATATTAAATATATAATAAACTTGTTTTACGTAAGAACATTAAGTGTGTAACTATTCATATGCATGCAAAACCATGTGAAATTGATTTTTTAATAATAGTACACGAGATGTGTAGAAAAAAAGTGTAACATACGTCTCATCGCAGTTAAAATTGTATTCAATTAAGAAACATGTTATTAAGCCTTATTGGTCAACGAGACAAAAATAAAAACGCGAATATGAGGTACAATAATTATTAATAGCTATGGATTAATCTGTGCATGTGTACATGCTTTAAGAACGCAATACTCATTTTACAAAATTACAAGTCTGTTCAGGTTATTTGCCAAAGAATGAGGCAACAACACTCATTCACGGTATATTTTATTCGTAAAAAATACTAGATTCACGTGTTTTTTTTTAAACCATCATTCGAGAATCGAAAATCCAAAGCAATTTAATTGTATCGTGCATCATATAAATGCATACGCATTTGCATACGACAATACTATTTTAATGTTCATAACATAAAAAAACTGTTATCCACGTAGTTTCGAAACATAACTAATTAAGTTTAATCCAATTCCAATGTTTTTCCAATAAAGCACGAACATTACAAATATTACCAATTAGTACAAACTGTAAGCATATGCAATCACACCAGAGTGAGTCTGAACAGGGTGGAACGCCGATATTAAGAGAATCCTCATGACTACTGCCTAGTCGAAGAAGCCAAACATATTGGTTTCTTCTCCTCAGCCACAATGGGGTTATAGCGGTAGCGGTATCAAAGTAAAAATCCGTTGGTACACAAAAGGCATCGGATATCTTCAATACGGAAATTACTGGAAAAAAAATTCAGAATATGCTATAAATGCAAGACTCGCGCATTGTATTAAATTATACTGTGTTGTGTTAGGGTTTACAATTGCTTAACAGATACTATTATAGAACAGTATTATTTTGCAGAGTATATAATTTATAGCATAGTTTAGCAAAATGTAGTTTATAACAGTTGTAGAGCCCAGCTGAGTCTAGTGAAGTCTAGTTCAGTATAGAACAGTAAACACTAGTCTAGCCTAGTCTAGTTACGTCATCGAATCTCACGTTACGTAAACCGCATTCATTGCAACATTTGGCACCCCAGAGGTTGATAATAAAATATTATGAAATATGGTCCTGTTTTTTCCTTATTCCATATGATATCAATTGCTGTTAGAATATATAACACTGTTTTTGTATATATCACAATATGTAATTGTATTGCACAAAAAATAGTCCCGTGCCATATTTGCATAACACTTCCGAAAAAAAAAAAANTAGTAGTAGTAGTAGTAGTAGTAGTAGTAGTAGTAGTAGTAGTAGTAGTAGTAGTAGTAGTAGTAGTAGTAGTAGTAGTAGTAGTAGTAGTAGTAGTAGTAGTAGTAGTAGTAGTAGTAGTAGTAGTAGTAGTAGTAGTAGTAGTAGTAGTAGTAGTAGTAGTAGTAGTAGTAGTAGTAGTAGTAGTAGTAGTAGTAGTAGTAGTAGTAGTAGTAGTAGTAGTAGTAGTAGTAGTAGTAGTAGTAGTAGTAGTAGTAGTAGTAGTAGTAGTAGTAGTAGTAGTAGTAGTAGTAGTAGTAGTAGTAGTAGTAGTAGTAGTAGTAGTAGTAGTAGTAGTAGTAGTAGTAGTAGTAGTAGTAGTAGTAGTAGTAGTAGTAGTAGTAGTAGTAGTAGTAGTAGTAGTAGTAGTAGTAGTAGTAGTAGTAGTAGTAGTAGTAGTAGTAGTAGTAGTAGTAGTAGTAGTAGTAGTAGTAGTAGTAGTAGTAGTAGTAGTAGTAGTAGTAGTAGTAGTAGTAGTAGTAGTAGTAGTAGTAGTAGTAGTAGTAGTAGTAGTAGTAGTAGTAGTAGTAGTAGTAGTAGTAGTAGTAGTAGTAGTAGTAGTAGTAGTAGTAGTAGTAGTAGTAGTAGTAGTAGTAGTAGTAGTAGTAGTAGTAGTAGTAGTAGTAGTAGTAGTAGTAGTAGTAGTAGTAGTAGTAGTAGTAGTAGTAGTAGTAGTAGTAGTAGTAGTAGTAGTAGTAGTAGTAGTAGTAGTAGTAGTAGTAGTAGTAGTAGTAGTAGTAGTAGTAGTAGTAGTAGTAGTAGTAGTAGTAGTAGTAGTAGTAGTAGTAGTAGTAGTAGTAGTAGTAGTAGTAGTAGTAGTAGTAGTAGTAGTAGTAGTAGTAGTAGTAGTAGTAGTAGTAGTAGTAGTAGTAGTAGTAGTAGTAGTAGTAGTAGTAGTAGTAGTAGTAGTAGTAGTAGTAGTAGTAGTAGTAGTAGTAGTAGTAGTAGTAGTAGTAGTAGTAGTAGTAGTAGTAGTAGTAGTAGTAGTAGTAGTAGTAGTAGTAGTAGTAGTAGTAGTAGTAGTAGTAGTAGTAGTAGTAGTAGTAGTAGTAGTAGTAGTAGTAGTAGTAGTAGTAGTAGTAGTAGTAGTAGTAGTAGTAGTAGTAGTAGTAGTAGTAGTAGTAGTAGTAGTAGTAGTAGTAGTAGTAGTAGTAGTAGTAGTAGTAGTAGTAGTAGTAGTAGTAGTAGTAGTAGTAGTAGTAGTAGTAGTAGTAGTAGTAGTAGTAGTAGTAGTAGTAGTAGTAGTAGTAGTAGTAGTAGTAGTAGTAGTAGTAGTAGTAGTAGTTGTAGTAGTAGTAGTAGTAGTAGTAGTAGTAGTAGTAGTAGAAGTAGTAGTAGTAGTAGAAGTAGTAGTAGTAGTAGTAGTTACCCAGACATAACAATTGGTAACAAAACTGTGTTGTTTAAATCATAGTTTTAAAAATGAATTAATGTTGTTGGGGATTTGATGCACAGCACTGAAATTTAATTGTTTACAGTTATGATGAGTTTTGCAAAGTCTATAACTTTCATCCAAGCTACTTATTTTTCATAGAAATTATTAACGCAGTAACAAGATACATGGGGCTCAGAAGCTGAAATGACTCAAGCTTCATGAACCCGGTTATCCCCACTAGCATCCGGCCTTGGTAAATACAAAAGGTACAAAACCTATGTATTAAATATTTTCCAAAGACGAGTATTCACGATATAAATGGTTGAGCATTTTTAATAATATTGAATTAAAGAAAGATGACATATTTTGTATATGCCTTTTTTATACCAATTGTCAGTGGTTTCAATAAAAATTTACAAAAAGTTACTACCAATGCTTGACATTTCAAATAAAAGCAATATGCATTGTTGTACGTAGCAAAAGTGAAACACATACTGCTAGTTGATACATATCATATATGTTATGGGGGATAGAAAAAAAAACGTCTTTGATTGAAAATGTATCGTGGAAACAAATACCTAGAATTGTATTCAATTAAAAATACATTTTATAAAACTCATTTTTATTACTGTAAATGTAAATGTTATGTGATGATATGTTATATGGCATATTATTCAATTATTCACCATTGCATAAGTAACGATGATGACGGTGGAAACCAGTGGTACCAAGTGATATTGATAATGGAGGCGCATTTCTTACTAAGTGTTTAATTTTATGAATATATTTAATCCGCGTTCCAACAAGTGAACTAAAAAAGCACATTGTTTATACGTATTCACGTAATATTTATTAAATTATTATATTACAGTATACAACGCATGTATCGACGTTGACTTCGATTAATTCACTTAAACCAGCTGAAGAAAAATATAATTACAGTGGCGTATGGCTAACATAATAATCAATAACGCTTGAAAACACAAAAGCGACAGAGAGTAATACGAATCAACATTGTGGTACTTATAATGTGCATTGTTCATTATATTTTAGTTATTAATTCTACTTTTACCCGAAATAATATCAAATGCATTTATTCCTAATTGCACAATGTTTGTAGTGTGTTAAGGCTTTGCGATTAATGCGAGGAGTGGTTTTTTTTAGTTTAAAAAAGCATATCCAAGAAAAGCGTCGTTTAATCATTTATACATGCGTCAAATCCATCGTTTCTTTATCATCTTGCTAAGAACTATACATATATAACGTTCACTTCTTGTTCTAAAATATAAAGCAAGGTTTCAAAATAGATCACGTTCCGTCTAAATAAAACAAAAAAAAACATCAATTGGTCCAGCCATTAGGTACCCATTCATTCAAATTACTGAAACCGAATGATGAATCCTACATAAGACGGTATATGACACGAAACGCATCTTATCAAGTGTTTCTATCTTTAACACATCATCAGTGTTTTTTTGCCAGAATATATCAATGTTTGCGCTTCAATTTGTATAAACATGTATAAATAAATAAACATATGAGGAAAACAATTTTTCAAACAGTGTACAAATTAAGTATACATATAACATATTGGTATACACCCCTAAAGAAGACCTTTAGTCGAAAGCACTAAATATAAGATACTTAATTTGAACACTGTTTGAACGATTTTTTTCTCATATACATATACTTATTTCTTATTTTTTCTTGTATCCTTATAGGATCCAGTGTTTTTTTTAAAGGTTTTTCGTTGGTGTTTTATTATATTTCTCAAACAAATATATATCTCTAAATGGTTTTATTAGGTTATATTACAAATATAGTTTCACCATGAAACCATGTAAACAAAGCATTGATAGATGTTAACAATCCAAAAGCAGGAGACTAGTAAATGCAAAAAAAAGGTTTTAAATTTAATATTTAAAAGCATATCCATATCAATATTCATACTAAACTGTACTAACATTTAAACAGCCTCCGCTTGAAGAGAATCAGAAAAACATTGGAGTGAAATTTGTTGAAGTTTATTCAGTAAAACATTTAACAGAAAACCGTATTTTTGACACTGACCTTGAAAGATGACCTTTACCTCTCACCACTCAAAATGTGCAGCTCCATGAGGTACACATGCATGCCAAATATAAAGTTGCTATCTTCAATATTGCAAATATTATTACCAAGGTTAAAGTTTTGTGACAGGCATACAGACACACACAATGACAGACAGACAGGCAGACAGAAAGACAGACAGACAGGCCAAAGACAAAATACCCCCTCTTCTTCGAAGAAAGGGGCATAAAAAATAAGAATGTGACATCAATGACAGCTCTTATACAACGTATACACCTTAACTGTGCATCATTTAACAACATCATGAAAGGAACCTAATTAGTTACTTATTAGTCATTTGGTGTCTACTCTTTCTCATTACATCGCAATCAATTATTGGCAGGAAAATCCTGGTTATGGTTAGAAAAACATGAAAAGGAGAAACAGCACGTACACGTATTGGGAAGGTATATATAGAAAGTTGGCATCTTAAACACACACACACACACACACACACACACACACACACACACACACACACTTAACTGTATTGAACAGAATATGAATATTATCGAATTGTGATACACAGAAGCGTGAAAAACAGAATAATTAAACTGATATTTTGTAAACAGTGTATGAAATCTGAGCTGATCGATCCCTTAAATACACGGAGAAATTTAAAACAACATCATATGCATTAATTATACGTAATGAAATGTATAATAATTGTTCCTGCATTCGATCTATTGTATATAAAAGCGGACAATATGCATCTAACATACATACCATATTCAAATTGAGCTAACGACCGTTTTATAAACACAGAAGCTCTTAATATTACACAGATTATTTAAGTGCCAATATCAAGTCGTTAATTTTAACGCTACCAATTAACAACTCAATTCAAACAACTTAATTTCGCCAGTCGCGTGACAATAAAGTGTCTGCATGCAACGCCTAAGTGTGTTCATCTGTTTTATGCACAATATAATTTAGTTAAACATTTTACATTGTAATATTTATTGGCGAGCCTAATTCGTAATATTATGCGTCAGTGCCATAACGTGTACAGGAAGACATAAATACGCCGGAATATAATCCGAGAACTTACACCATGAAATTGTTATTTCCGCAAAACAGCAAAACCTTGTATAATTTACAGTAAATACTAGCATGCAGTTTAAAATGCATACCTCTTGTTGTAGCAAATTGACTTGAACTCAACATCTTTTTCACTTTTGCATGTTTTACTTGTAGCAATATGTCTTAATGTTAACTATACAAATAACATTAATTACATATTGAGGTTGAATCGGAATTAACGTTAGATATTAGAAGAAAAACGTTACTCCAAAACGTACAAAAAGATATAGACATCAGACATAACAGACCAAGTGTACTTAACTAAGAACATTACAAATACGTGTTGACTGTTTTTCATTATAGAGGATTCTAAACTTGTTTTACTCTCTTTTAAAAGATTGTTATAGATAAAAAGCATGTTAACGATTCAGGCCAAGATCCTTATTATGAATATTGTATCAGTGAGTTCAAATGTATTGAATACACCACCTGGTAATTGTAAAAAACAACGTATGCTTTGTATAAATCCTAGTTTCAATACGGTGTAATATAAATGGTACAAACGATAGCAGATATATTAATTATATCCCTATTGTATAAATAATATTTTCATTGAGTATGGTTCTTATTTGCAATTTAAATTCAAGAAACAGACAAAACTGTATTTAAAATGCTATTGTGATATTATATTTAAATACACATAAATTGAAACTTCAGCTGCACAAGCTGTAGTTAAAACCATTCTTTTACAATGAGGTCCTTTATTTATGGCAATACACCAATTGCCAGTGAGACAAGACACAAATGCTCTAGTCAACACACACGTGTATATAACAAACGCACACATGAACACAACTGACGTCAACGCCTAAAACGGTCGATTCAATGCTATGGGAGTTTACACCGGTTTGAAGGAGCTCAGAGCCCCACACGTTTCAAAATTATTCTTAAAACATTTACGTGTACATGAAAATTAACATCACAGCATAAAAATAAACATACAAGCATCTTATTGTCTGAGCTCTGCGTTACGTTTATTATATTTTTTACCCGCATACTTATCAAAAAAGTATCTCCGATTGAAATATCAAGACTGTATAGATAAATAAGGTAAAAGGTGATAAACAAAAACTTAATTTAACATGAAATGTATTGTAAGTAAAAACTTAAGAATGCCTATTCGATATTATAAGTATTGATCTGAATACCATAAGCCAACATCTTTTGTACATGTATTTTGATTTGCAAGGTAGGAGTGAATATTCGGTGAAAGTCAGTGTATCGGAACAAAGATACAATTCAAACGATATTAAGGTACGTCTTGAAATTAGGTCGAACACACGTTTATTAGAAACACTTTGGTTTTACAAACGGAACATTTATTTCAATCGAGTATTGTTATCGCGTGTATCACATCATTGCATCATAAACTGATCTAGACTTTTTTCAAGTTAATTAATTACTACGCTCCATGTAAAGAACTTAAATGCAGACTTAATACTGTTTTTGAACAATTGCCCGTCACACACATTTAGAAATTTCAGGCATGCTTTTAATTACCCGCTTTATATCAAGCAACTACTTAAAATAACGAGATTGGTTTATAACGGCATTTAAAATGATTTTATGAACAAGGTTTTTTTGTTTTGATTATCATGCATTTATAAAAAAAAAAAACATGTCTCTTAATATAAGTATACATACGCATTAAGTGACTTTCTAAATCGATTCACATTTAATACTTTATACTTTGGATATAATGGTTGGAGTTCATGCAGATTTGTCAAGAGATTCACGTGTGTTGGGCCCTCAATGTCAATGATTCATCTTTATTATATATATTGTGGGTAAACTATAAGATAATATGTTGTATTGCATTGATCTCATAATTAAATGGGATGCTAAAATGAAGACGACAGTTGCAGACGTTCAAATGCGATTTTTATTTTAGATCTTAATCGTGCAGTATTTAACATAGGTATGCGCGCATACAACTCCATTATTAAGAAATCAAAACACGTCTAGAATAAGAGGCATTCTTTATGGTATTATGTAAATGAAAACCATCGGTAAATGTTAGCCTGGGAACTTTGCATGGTCAAATTAACGTGGAAAGATGACTGAGTATCAAACACTGCATAACTTAATTCCCATATGATAAAAGGTTTTAATAACGCTAATTTGTGCTTAACATTACAATGCTTGACAATTAAAAGAGTTCTTTCTGTTTTCTAAAAAGCATCGTGAGTACTTTCCTCCAATTTGCGTGACATCATTTTATAAGAAACAATGCATCATCAATCAGCAAAAGCTACCCCTTCTATTTATTCAAAACATGTGTGCAATATAATCAATCAAGAGACATAATGCAAAACGATAACAAATAATATGTAAGACTAAATATATCAATGGAAGAAAGTATTGAATGAAGTGTACACATTTACAACAAGTAATGGACATCAAATATTTATAATTTTACCATGCCAAAATCAGCGAAATACTTACGAATTCGGCAATAAAAAACACTTTTATTAAATCACGTATTTAAGTGATCAGCATATATATTTATCAGGTTAATAAATATTTTAAAGATGAAATGAATACACCATTACAGTACCTTCCAGTATCAATTTAAGTCCACATCCTTCGAGGTAAGAATTAGAGAATAATAAGACATATAACAAAACGCTGTTTTTTTATTTTCAGTTATTCCATCCACGCTTTCTGCATGAAGAGACATTCAATATACCCTTTTCAACATGTGCATATACACAGATCTGTCAATGAACAGTTTATCGACCTATCTTTGGTATAAACGAGAATCACCATATTCCATATCCACTACCCTTATAGTCCAAAACATACACCCGAAGAGTATGTAAATATGGCAAACAATACAAAAAATAATGATGTTCCACTTAGTTCGATATTGAGTGAACACGTTCATTGGAGATGTTAAAAGAATCACAAGTTTGGTAAACAGTTGCTTAAATGCTTTTCGATAACAGTGCTGAATAAAAAATTAAATCGGTGTTATAAGTGAAATCGCTTCCGCTTAGAAAATGTGGACCGTAGCATTTTGTACCAAACATTAAAATTGAATATTAATTCTGAGTATTGTACATCGAGACAATGAATGTGACATGAAAGTACACACAGAACATTTCGTTTGCCTCTGCGTAGCATGCAATTAATTCTACCCATATGCTATGTTAAATTTCATCAAAGAACCAAACTACAATTAAGGTCAGTATCAGTGGATCGTTAAAAATAGAACGATCAATTTGAATGTTTCAATGTAAACTTATATTAAGTGATATATAAGTTAAATTTCTCAATAGATCGACACATTTTTTAACAAAGTCGCCATACTCCTGATTCCACGAAATGCATTCATTAAACACAATATGCAACAATTACAAGAAAACAAGATGTCAGTTTAAATGGACATGAACGTGATTGATCTAAACCACTGTTCTCATTAATCCGCCATATGTCTGTGCGTAACTCAATTGTTAATCATACGCACACACACTTGACCAACAGACGTATAATATATTGAGTAAATTTTCGCAAATAGCCATATCATGTAGAAACACTTGTTTGATGGAACAATACATTAAGGAAAACAGCGAATGAAAATAAAATTATGATTTGAAACGCACTTATAGTGTAGGCAAGAAACATAAACGTACGTATCACATGGTATTTACGATATACAAAATATACGACACGTCCATTAAATCATCATCGAATAAAGTCATAATGACTCCAATTCTAAAACCATTACAATTTAAGTGCCATGTGAAAAAAAGATATTAAAAGCTTTTTGTATACATTCCAATTGTTCAATGTTGTGTAATTGACATATATCCATGTTTTGTGTTCATGTACTTATTAATCATTACTAGTTTAATATGGTATACACAAATTGTATAATCACATATATTAATATTTTCACAAACCAGAGCTGCTATAACTGATTGAAGATAAGAATTGCCATTATTATGTTTTTTTAAGCAGGTACTACTGTCATAATTGGAATCGATCCATCTTTTTTAAATCACGACGTCGTTTCAACGTGTTGTTTAATTGCAAATGTATTACTATTACCTATTGTTTAGAGGTTGCCACAATGTATAACATATTATGTATATTTTTAAAACGATTATTCACAGTACTAAGGTTTCGTAATTCAAAATATCAAAGCTATTGGTCAAGATAATTTCAGTATATTTACCAATGCTTTAATCAAAACGACTAGCAATTTATCAACGAAAGTTTGTTAACATAAACATATTTTCCAAACAAACGTAAACGGACACCTCATATACCATAATGGCACGTGCATATCGTACTGGGAAAACAGTCAACATCGTCGTTATTAACTAAATGAATACAGAAATTAAAGCTTATTTTAAATGTCTGATATGTGCAAAAAAGAATACAATTCTACATGTTATGTGAATAAATGCGTTCCACATGTATTTTGATTCGGACCTATTTGAAATGTATCCAAAGAACGAATAATTACATTTTAACTTAATTGATTACCACGAGCTGCAAGCTCACATTTACCTTGTTGTTAACGGTCAACACTCGCAAATTCAAATGCAAAAAATAAAATAAGTCGCGTGATCAAATATTGTTAAATGCAACTAACTACACATATAGTTGCCCAATATAAAGATATGTAATTGCGAACACTAAGTTCAAATAGAACGCCCCGAAAAATTTACAAGTATCGGAATAAAAATATAATGAAGGCTCAATTTCAGTGTTAAAAATGCATATAAGCTCTGTATTCTTATTTGATCAGTGGCAATCGGTTTAAATGGCAAACAGAAACATTCTGGAGTATATTCAGGATTTTTATCTATCTTGTATGATGTGTCGTTTTACATTCGTTACAATGCAAATTATAACATGGCATAAATAAATCAATAAGGATAAATGCACCACACACACGTTTTCTAAAAGCAAATTATAAATAACAGGATATGCCAGTTGTGGTTTATTAATAATTAAAGCTTCAAGATACAGTGTCTGATACTTCAGATCTATTTATTGTGTCACCAACAAGCGGTCAATGAAACAAACATTTTGTTTCTGTTATCAAGAGCAAATAACACATAGTTGTCTATTGATAAACCACGCTTTTTGTTCTCAACCGATGTTGTCTGAATCATGCACCAGCAACATGAACGGTTTAACAATGTAAGTTTCATACAAAGTGATTAAATATATGTATTGGAACTATTTTGACTGTAAGCATATATATATCACATGTTTGGTTTTTCCTTTTTTACACAAACACACATACTATTCTAATAATATCTGTAAACAAACAATACACACGAGAACTTACACAAGCAAACGCCTTAACATGGAGCAAACGATCTCGAACAAGTAGATTGCAATTTCGTGCATGCACTACAATTTTATATGAAATACATGCGTGTGCTTATATCATATTATATTCAATGGTAGGTAGTGTCGTACTTTTGCTGTACATTTTAGCGAACACAATGTTCACAACAATAAGACACTTTGAAATTGGCATACACTAGATGTATGATACATTTAAGAATATTTTACCAATAATAGTCTTGTGAGTACCATACTGACAAAGACAAAATTTGGGGGATAAATGAAGACACAATATTCCACAAGAAACATAGGGCTCTAACATTGCTAAATATTAACCCACTAATTCGGCCACTAGACAGTTATACATGAAAGCTCCCGACAAGCATTGGAGTACAGGCTTAAGATTGTGCTTGCTCTAAAAAAAATGCGAATATACCCGCATTTATTTCAAATACTTGGTAATTTATATTATTTAATATCATTGTTGATTTTTGCATCAATGTCACCTATGACTATATGCATTTAATAATCTTAATATGTTAATAGAGCAAATTTTCTATATTATACAATTGGTTCATGTATTTATATCAAGAACGGTAATATTAATAATTCTCAATTAAAATGAGAGCACGTGTATATGTGTTAATGTTTTAAAATGATAACTGATATGATCACTGTTATCATAGCTGGATATGATACACATTTCAAATCAGCTATTATGTTTTGTTTTTTAATATATGGGCAATTATAAACTGATCTTAATGTATTGGTATGAATGAAAGCATACGCATTAATAAAACAAATTAATAAGAACATATTCAACATAGATTAACTCCGTTCTAAGAAGCAAACGTTTCATATAACTCTAGAGTAAAACGAAGATATATTGAGAGCTATCGATGATTTTATGTATCTTTATCCAACGATAGCAGCATCATTCAATGTCCTGCTTTCTTTAGGATAATATATTTTAATTAATTAACAGTCAGTTTTATTCCTAAAGGTTGGTGAAAGCAGCATCACTACAAGTAGTATGATAGAACATCGCCAATCTCATACATTAATTAACCTACATCTTGAAAGCTGCTAGGATTAACTTAACGGTCATTTGTTTATAAATGATATAAAATACTTGTTGGATACCTTAACGACAGGTTAGTTAAATAAATGTTAATGAAATGATGTTACAACTATTATATTACGTTTTATTGTATGTGAGAGAGATATGCTAATAATTCTTGCCTATGGAATTATTTATTTTAATAACACCCTGAATCCTCATCAATCGTCTGGAATAATTCCCTTGTGGTTGACGTCTTACAACGGGTCCGTAATTTAAATGTAAATCTATATTAGGGTATTCTAACGAACTACTAAGATCATAAATATTATTAATATCCCTTAAAATTGAGTTTAAAAGGTATACACAAATCTAATAAAACAATTGTTTTCTTCTGTTAAATAAATTAAATGCAAGCTGAGTGTCATATGTTGGTAACATATGGCATTATCAATGTGTGATACTAACGGTATACATATTTTCAGTCCGCGTTATTTGAAAACTAATTTAATTACTATGCGTTGTCTCTACTTCATTTATGGTATACTGTTTTTGAACGTAAAATGTATTTTGTAAAGAATGAATTGATGAACAGCGTCCGCCAGACAGAGTTCATAGACAAGTGAGTGTATAATAGTTGCAATAAAATACGTTTTAAACACGCATGGATAATGACACGTTTATCAATTGAAGAAAGACACTGTTCTCATTTCCCTGATCGTTTACAACGAATGTGAATAAGAAATATTACCGACGTACAGATTAAAAAATCTGATGCCGATAAGACTATTTCATAATGGTTATTGCGCGTAAAATTAGAACCGGAAATAAACAATGCCAAATCATAGTTTAGCAAGATATCAACCAGAATATGGCGCAATCATGATCCACACAACACTAATAGAGATAAAACATAATGTCAAAATATATTGTAGATTCCCATTCAACTAGTGAGATAAATTACTAAAAATGATATTAAGGTCATCGTGTAGCAGAAGGGAATGTTCTTCGTAAATGTCTTACGTCATACCATCTCTTATGCAACACAATGTTTTAGGATTTAACCATATGTACAATACCAACGTGACTCTCAATCGTATGTACATGTGGTGAATTGGATATGTTATGAGTTATTTAATGGTTGCATATATGGTCGATATTTAATGGTCGATTATAACGGTTGCATACTTCGCTATAACCTACATTGACTGAAGATCAGTTGTGAGAAAACTAGTGTACATCCTTGAAGCACTTTATATGCTCATCGTTAATGATGTTTCGTCTTTAAAATGAAGTAAAATAATTGATGTGTCATCATTCCATTGTGCTTGTTGTTCCTTAAATTTAATATTGGACAGGTTACCGTCCATTATTAGGAGCGTTTTCTTCGTTGTATTGCCTCGTAATTTTATTAATGGACAGCACTTGAATAGCGGTCATTTGGGAATACGTTGGCTATGTTTCAAGTACGATATGAGCCCCACACTGCCCATTTTGTGAAATATAGAACAGTGCTCGGGCGGCTCAGACAATCAGAAATTTTACAGACTGGACAGTTTTTTGGCTCATATCTATTACATATATCTAAGCGAAGATGAGTTGGTTGTTATTGTTTTCGTCACGCTCCAGTAGTTACCGGATGATTTTGCACGTTATCGTTTTTCGATTAGACGGGTAGAGTAATAAGATATTTGCTTAATACATGGTTTTGCGAATTCAAAATTATGAATATAATGACCTCTTATAAAGCAAAAGGGGGTATACAGATTAATTGAAGTTTAACTATTCGCAAGTCAATTGTTTGTTGCAATTCGTATTTATGATGTTGATATTATAGGATAGTGTAATATGCGTTAAGTGTATCTATGTTCATTTATCTTCTCGAAAATTGTATAATTCTGATACATAATTTTCACATACATATAATTTTGATTTTCATATAATTTGTTTATTATTTCAATTTATCATAAGTATGGATGCGGCCCGGCACTCTGTTTTGTGACATTTGACAACTGGGCACGTGTTTCCAGATTTCCTTCCAAAATATGGTTCTTGGGCGTGAGCAATATACGTGAGAATATGTTCGCGCTACGATTAAACTACGCGGTTTTCGAAGAACGTGGTAGAAAAGTCATACCAAAGACGTGTATACTGTTAACATTTTCATGAAGCTAAATTTTATGATATAAATAGATTGTATTTTACCACGGAAACATTCATGTAAAAGACTATCCACACAATAAGAGACGAATTTATAGTCTAACCTTCATGTGCGGGCGCCAAGTTCTTAGTATAGCGCTATAAATGTATTGTTTCATTGGGATACATGACTTGTAACAATGACACTCTGCCAGAGTTTATAGCTTATCAGACTAAAATGGTATCCAGAATGTTTCCAAGTTGAGTTTTATAAACATTTACATTGGTCATTGACACATTTGACACTTATAGTGGTCGTGGTTATGTACAATGCCAGTATACATATCCACTTAATATATCACTTGGCGCATGTTATAACAGCGTTTCTCCATTTGGCTTCATGGATATGCTATCGTCTGTGCGAACGCATTTCTGTTTGTTTGAAAGGTCACTGTTCTCCAGAGTCATGTTTATGCAGTTTTGAAACGAAAATATTTTGCGAGAACCGATTAATTATTCGACGTTTCAATACATTACAAAAAAAGATATAATCATGTTAAAGAGTAAAACTCATCTGATTAGCAATCACTTATCAATTATTTTTCCCTATTTGAAATGACATGCTGTGTGCAGCCTTAAACATTTACGACGCTTAAAATAAACATGACGTACATGTGTATGTCTTCATATACTTCATTCAAACCACCTTGTATAATATTCGTTGCATCTTCAAATTTAGTATGTAAAAAACTATGTTTTATGTTTAATTTGTTAAACAAATTCGTTGCAGACGTAGGTTTTGTGTCATCAAAATATTTATCGGAAAGAAGCGTTCGCTCTGACAGAAGGAACAATGTGATTTCCGCTGGATACGATGTTCAGGACTTCCACATGTTTGGCAAAGATGATAATCGACATAAAAGACATTGCCTCAGAAAGGAAAGAATGTGTGTAATGGAACTGAACTAAACATGATTGGTAGCCATGGTCTAAAGTTTGTCTGATGATCGTGTCTTATGACCGTATAGAAACATAAAATATTGGTATACAAAGATATTCAGTAGGTACACATTTAATTCAATTAGCTATACATTAACTGTCGTAGGACAAATGTTTTTTTAGCTTCTACACTCGTCATGACCTTATGTCTTATAAGTTGTTTATATTGTATATAAGAACCACAGTTATCTTATCAGAAAAAACTGTGTTGCTCTTATATTAAAACACAATACTGGTTTACAGTTTATCAGCTTTTTTTTGAAAACCATCTCGCTTATGAAAATCCGTTTCGCATGACAAACAATTACATTCATACGCACAATAGTATGACACCGTGTCCAGTATATTTGTCAACAAATATCTGTCAACCAATGATAAACGTTTCATTACATATTTTGTAATATTAGTGCTTAGAAAATGCATCTTTCGTTTACACATACTGCCGCATTTGTGTCATTTACGTCATTATGCGACAGAAAATAGTTCAACACATTTCGGAATACATAATTTAATTACTTTTTTAGCTTTATCGTAATCTTCATACACTGGCAATTCTAAACAATTCATATTCAATCACATTATCAACCATGCATTTTCGTTTACATTATGGCATTTTGTTTTGTCATAAGCCAGTTACAACTTCTGATCTATCTGTAGATATTCTCAATCTCGACATGGTAATTCGGCATTGACTTGGACATTCATTGGATATTCGAATTGTAAAACACAGTTTTATCTCCACAGTGTACTGTCTTTTCTGTCTCTGGTCTTCCACCCGCATCTTTTACTGGCAAACGTTGGACACGGCAGCTGATCAGCTTATTTGTCAAATCGTTAATGTTGATCACTTCCTAATATCAACTGCCATATTGGTATTTAATTTTGCAAAATAAGGGTTGTCTTGTATGTAATTTATAAAAATAATGCAAAATTTCTGAACAGGCATTACACAAGTATTTTTAATATTTTACGGCATGTATTTTGTCAGAAAATATAAAAACGAGGTATCCCATTTTGTATGTTACTGTGTCGAATTATATCAATGTTTTAAGATTTGTTTAAGACACATTGTAGATGATCTACAGCTTTATATGCATCACTTGTTCTCATATTCAAATGCTAGAATCGGTTTGAATCCGAAATAACAATGGATTTTCTATGAAATTGGTGGTCTGTATATGGTACCGCTATTTATGTTTGCAAACAAATATATGTAATTTATTTTAATAATTTGTGTGAACAAGGTTGACCTATAAACTTTCAATGATCAATGTTTCAAATTGATGCTGATTCGGGTCTGGTAGGCTGAAAATACACTCACGAAATTATCGCAGTCTACAGCACCATAAATAAACTTGTCATTTCATCATTTACTTTATTTCCAAACTATGTCTACTTTAAGCTTCTCATTAATTTTTAATTCTTCGATTATACACTGTAGAAATAAAGGTGAATAGGTCATTAGTAGGTCGGATCGTGCAATACTTAGTTCTAGCCTGATAAAATTTAAATTGATTCTTTAGTGTATAGTTATTGCCAATAAATTACGGAACAGCACGATAAAATCAGTGAGGTACATGAACATGTCACCATAAATGCACCATAATTTTAACGAATTGTCACCTATGAGTATTATACAACGTTAATTATGCGTTTAATGATGAAGATCAAGAAAAAAAATCCAAGTATTCTAAATATCAATGAAATACAAACACACTTTGAATGTACCGGTTTGGTCCGGATAAATCTAATATTTTACACGGACTATACTAGATTTATTTTTACCGTTTTCATTTAATTCAAAATATATGTTTAGTGGAACTCCAAAAACATTATGTTTAGAGAAATTTGCTAGTCGTGAAGTTAAGGCAAATGACCAAGTGCCTACATGTTATAGGACTTTACATATAAAGGCATGATTTAAATATTTTTTTTTGTACCGAGTGTAGCATTACATTATTTGTGTGAAGTATCAAGCCCATTATTTCATAAAAGCAAAATTATAGCAATACACATATTGTCTGTGTTCTAAATTGTATAGTCTTGTTTAGCTTTGATTTTTTCGTGAAATAACGACAAATAGAAAAGGGCATTTCCGTCAACACTTGAACGACATTTACTTGGCAAGGTGTACTTTATCCAATTTCGTCAAGGATTATAACTTGTAGAACAATTAATAAGTATGTTTTGTCTTTAATGTGTAGAGATGGCATTCCTTGTGGTAATTGGTAATGTGGCTTAACAATTAGGTAGTTGAACGAATGTTTTGTCTTTGAGGCTGTAGAAGAACATTCGGTTAAATAGACTAATTGTCTCCTATGGCCTAATGCAAAACAATATAGAAATAGTTTTACTATAAATATATAAGTATAACCAGGTTAATTGGTCAAGAGTTATTTTGATCAACAATAAAAGTTAATCGGACAAAACAAACCATTTTGAAAAACGTTATCGTGATCATGAAACATCCATTGAGGCTTACAATACCAGTCAGAAAATCAGACCTCAAACGTAACTCAAGTGGCAACCGTTATCATACAATACATGCTAATCATTGTGTTCACCCTATGATGCCACGTGTCTGTAAAAATAGCCGTAATCAATAAACTGAAGATAAAGAAATATCGATTAACGCATTTCTGGTTGGTTCGTTTAATTGCTAATTGGCCACGTGCATGTATACTTGATTCTTGACTTTCTTATCTTATCTAAGGAAATCCGGAACAATAATTGTTCTGGTTTGACCTTTCATGGTATTTGTTGTTTTTTTTGCTTTAAAATATATAGTAACCTTGTCATAGATATGTTTTTATTTCTCCAATTTTTATAAAATTAGGTATAGTACAGTTAGTCCACTAGACTTAATTTTTACCAATGAGTAATTTATACAGACATACGTTTTAAAAGACAACACATTAAGGAAATACATATCAAGATATCCAAATACGACACACTAAATTTCATTTTATAAATAAAATGATTGCTAATTGAAAGTGTTTCTTATAAGCATACATGGCATATATCACTTTTCTCCTTCGATTTTCAGCGAAATTGGTAGCCTGATCGGTATAGTAAAGACAAGCCAAAATAAACGTATGATTGTGTCAGGTTGTTTTAGCAGTGATCTTCTTTTAATCAAATCTCAGTCTAGACAATTTTATATTTGCAAAAATGAATATTATAAAAATTTGATACACATTTAAAATCTGCAAAAAGTGTTTATATCATTGCTTTTATAGACGCATTTAATTAGGTATGCCATTTGTTTGAATAACATACGCACTGCAGAGTGAACAACATATAATTAACTTAAAGGTAATATCTTACTTCAATATAATTGTAAAACCAATTTTTCACCTTATAAATGACATGTGAATTCAGACTCAACTGGTCCCTCGTTCAAATAGCCACCTTTGAAACCTTTTCTTATTCTAGACAGAATTATAAGAGACCAGTCGTATAATATCAGTAAACTCTTGAATACATAGACATATGCAACAATGGAATATAACATAATTAAAAACGCATTCGGCTTGGGCACAGTTTCTTCTCCACATTTGCCCGGCTTTGCGTTCCTTTGTCTTCCACCATCTACTTCTATCCGCAATCACTGGAGTCAGCGGATGGTCGGCTGATATGTAAGATATTTTTTTGTGTCGATGACTTGCTGATATCAACAGCGAGAGTGATATTTCCACAAAATAAGGTTCGTACTAACAATAGAGCACATTTTCCATACAGTTAATTCGCAAACTGTGTTTCATTTTGCACTACAAGTATTTTGGCAGACGATATTAAAAAGTAATATTCAATTTATGATCTATGTTGATATTATAATCTTTAAAGCTTACTTTAATGTTTGGCAGATGTATTCAATATGTATTATGCATTAACTAAAATGTTTACATGCTTAATGGTAACGAAAATTTAAATTTAGAATGTGTTTGATACAAATACATCAAATGATACAAAATACATTAGCTGCTATGAAAGTAACGAAGCTCTACAACTACCCTTTTGTACACAGGCGTTTATATTGTATATATCTTAATAAATATGTAAATCGTAGCTTCAACTACAAAAATGTAACAATATAAATCAGCACTCGTTCCAGGAAATCGCCAGAGAAAGGGTTGATCGAATGTCCAGAGAATGCGAACAAGCAATATCATATATTATAAATATTCATCTAGTTATGTGAATTATAAAGATGGCAAACAGTCGGTTGATATACTTTGTAAACATTTACTCTGGTCTACCAGCTGCTTACGCGCAATAAGAAAAGGATACTTTATGACTTTGTTGTTTTTCTGAATGCAAAATAAATATTGATCATGCATAATTGAGTTGCATCATTGCAATCAATGTTATATAAAACAAATCGGATATTGTTTGATTCATTTTTTTCTAATATACTCTTAATGCAATGTGTCTGACTTCTGTAACAACTTAACAATCCACAACTCTCAGGTTAACTGAAACCGGGCTTTTTTGTAGAACTATACTCAAGCCAATAAGTTAGGTTAATATTGAACGCATGCGTCTACCACTGATTCAGTTCCCAATGATTAAGACATATTACAACTGTATGTGTTAACATACCCAATAACTCCTCCATAGTTTATGTTATAATAACATACAATTAAAATTTTAAAAAAATATGGATACTGTTGAAATGTATTATGAACACGTACAAATATAACAGCGGCAACGTCAGCACAGGCAACATAAAACATACGTACCTATTACTACGAGTTTGCGCAATGCCAGTTTAAACTAGCAATGCGAGAAACATTGCATTACTTGTCTGTGTTGCATGCTACACGCTTGATTTGTTTACAAAAAAAAAAAAAAATAGCAATCTTATATAACATACAATGACACATGTTTACACAATAATCGTGAATGATATTAACACTGTGCTTAATGAGGTTAAGGCAAAACACTCCATATAAACTTATACTCTTCTAAGAAGACAATGCTAAGTTTAAATAATCTAACGTATTGAACATTTGTTGACGTGACATCTGTTTCTATTCGGTTATTAAGATTGAGACAGCTAAACCTTTCAAATACTAAATAAATGTGTACGGCTTTAGGTAAAACAGCATATATGTATGCACCTGTGTGACTATCCAATATAAACTATCGTCTTCATGTTTTTCTTTAGTTGTAGAGTAGAAGCTTGCAAAGCCAAGACGGATACTTCTTCTTTGAAAGTACACATGTCCAGGGGGTAGATCGTACGCAAGTAACTGTTGTGGCGTAAGTGAGAAAAATATTAACTATTGTTCAAAATGGCGGCCAACGGCTGATATTTCGCCTGAACTTTTGAAAGGTTTGTACATTTACCATACTTATTCGACATTATCCATACGCGCAGGATGTGATACTGATAGCTATTCAACCTCGGTATAAATCCTATATCTGCATTATAAATATTAAAAAAGTTATTGACGACTTAATACGCAAGTTCTTGATTGTTTACGATTGACACGTCTCATTGTATGTGCATTTTTAGGTCATATATAAGGTTTTCTCAGCAGTTTTCATGGAAAGGTGGACTCAAGAACCATCGAAGTGTCCCTTGCCTGAACATCAGGATGCTTCCAAAAGGCAATCGCACTATATGCATCAAAATTCGAAAATTAACCCCCATTTTCTTAACTGTTGAGCACAGTAACCCCACTTTCCGTAACTGTTGTTTATGCAACAGGCACACATGGTATGTGTACATGAGCCCAGACTAGTCCTGAAATAAGGATAATGTTTTGTCAGTATACTTGGAATTCTTAGATTGGCCATTCAATAGCTCTTAATCATTGTATTTCTCAAGGGGCAGAATAAAAAGTGGATATAACTTCTATATTTTGAAACATATGCAAGGCATTAATGTATTTATATAAAGATGTGTTTGTGCAGTGACCATCCCATTTCTCAAAACTTAGCGTTTTGCGTTTAAAGATACCATTGTTCATATTATAGATAACCACTTATGAAAATGTCAAATGTTCCAGTGAAATGCAACTGTATTTTGTTGGTTTATATAAAAAGATAGTTCTATTGTACAGGAATATACACTTTATTCTTATTATAAGCAATTCATTTTTAAATCTGTATAATACTGTTTTGCCGTTTGCGCAAATATCGTTAGAACGTAAATGTAAATAACTTACTTGCATTCCGTAGTTCTTTATAAGTTTAAATTATTCAAATTCCACTTTCTCATATACTAGAAGTTACACATAAAAGTTTGAAAATACCTCAAAGTGTATCTATTATATTACTATAAACATCAATACATAATTGATAAAATCTCGACTGGGAAGAAAAAATGTATATCGTCACTGTTTCTGAATTTGTTTTTAAATTTCTTTTTAGAATATTATTTATTTATTTTTTGTTACCATACTAAAAGGATTTACCCAGATGTTTTCATTTGCGCTGTTTAACTGTTATTTTTGGCGAAAAACATTGCTTGTTTTTGGTATTAAAGGGTATGATACGTAGTCGATATATATATTATTTTATAAACGGCATAGTTAACTTTGAGATAAAACACAAAATTGTGAAAAAGGTATATGATAAGTCATTTGTGAAAGTGACGGTATCAAAGCAAATGTACACAAATCACCCCAAGACATTTTCTTAAGTCGAAGCATTTTTTTGCACGTCGTGTAACTGGAAACACGTCTTAATACTTTACCAATTTACATTTCAGGGGACGTTTTTGAAGAAGGATACGGTACTTAATCAAGAGTCGACTAAGCCTGAATAAAAAGGTCAAACTACAATGGTGTATTTGTTGTACAATCTAATCGAACAAAACGCCTATTAAATCACCTGCAGCCAAACGACTATGCGTTTTTAAAACACCAGTTCTGTATGCAAAAAAGGTAAACTATTCACCGAAAACTTCAAAGCGGCAACGTTTCCTGTCACCAAAACACCAAGCTGTTTATTTTTTACTAAACTCCCCTTTGGCGCTGACAACAAATGAACAAACATCACCGCAAGGACAATCTGTAACTAATGTTACAAAAAAGAATTACAATTCGGCAAACATGAAAATAATGAATACCACTATGTCAATGAATATACTTCGTGTTTTGTGGATTCGAAAATCAAGATTTGGATATTACCATTGAAAGACTCAGGTTCGAATACCTCTGCCATGCGGTATTCCGAAGAAACAAAGGAGTTCTTCTGGATCGGAAAACGATTACTTGGAGGACAGTTTATTAGATATATGCCAGGATTTACCCATGAATGAAGAGTGAAGGAACGCCACAGTGACCTGGGTTACTACGACCCCGAGGAGTCTGACATTAACCTACCGGTACCATCGGATTTCCAACTGTTTTTAAATTTAACATTCATCATTTTGTTTTGTGTTATATTTGATAAGATATGTCTAAGTAAAAGCGTATTTTTATACTTTATTCCATACTTTGTTATATCTATGAATACACTTTAGATGTCATAGTCCCTTTAAATCAATGTGGAAACAATATTCGTTTCCCGGAAATCATAGAAAAGTTTTGTCAGCTAATGTACATTAGAGACAAATAACCTCACATAACGAGGTAGTGTTTTTTATGTAAGTGGTCTCATAGTATTGATCAGTATGAGATTAAAAGTAAGTAACTA
>VMBQ01006822.1:9580-29018 GCA_007657795.1 Dreissena rostriformis
ACCAAACTTGGTCAGCAGTTGCATCTAGTTGATATCTAGGCCAAGTTCGAATATGGGTCATGCCGGGTCAAAAACTAGGTCATAGGGTCAATAAGTGCATTTTCAAAGGGGCCACTTTGTCCGGACTCTATTTCAAATTGTATTCATCCGATCTTCACCAAACTTGGTCAGCAGTTGCATCTAGTTGATATATAGGCCAAGTTCGAATATGGGTCATGCCGGGTCAAAAACTAGGTCATAGGGTCAATTAGTGCATTTTCAACGGCGCCACTTTGTCCGGACTCTAATTCAAATTGTATTCATCCGATCTTCACCAAACTTGGTCAGTAGTTGCATCTAGTTGATATCTAGGTCAAGTCCGAATATGGGTCATGCTGGGTCAAAAACTAGGTCAAAGGGTCAATTAGTGCATTTTACTTTGTCCGGACTCTAATTCAAATTGTATAAATCTTATCTTCACCAAACTTGGTCAGTAGTTGCATCTAGTTGATATCTAGGCCAAGTTCGAATATGGGTCATGCCAGGTAAAAAACTAGGTCATAGGGTCAATTAGTCCATTTTCAACAGCGCCACTTTGTCCGGACTCTTATTCAAATTGTATTCATCCGATCTTTACCAAACTTGGTCAGTAGTTGCATCTAGTTGATATCTAGGTCAAGTTCGAATATGGGTCATGTCGGGTCAAGAACTAGGTCATAGGGTCAATTAGTGCATTTTCAACGGCGCCACTTTGTCCGGACTCTAATTCAAATTGTATTCATCCGAAACTTTTAAACAACTTTTTATCCTGCGTCAAAGTGGTATGGGGGTATAAGTCACATTCAGTGACAAAGCTCTAGTTCAAGTTGAATTCACCAAACTTGGTCAGAGGTAGTATATAGATTATATATCAGTCAGGTCTGATTGGAGACATGCAACCGATTAACACATGCAATATTTTTATGCAATATTTTTATCCAGTTTTATTTTGCGATATTTTCATCGGGTTTATTTTTTTCGCGATTTTTGAAACGAGTTATTTTTAACAACATGTTTATTGGTAAGTTTCATTTTTCCTTCAATCTAATCATGATTTCCACAGGTACATGAGTTTTTCACTGTGCATGGGTACTATAGAAAGGCAACTGTTTATCATTGTCATCAACCTAAAATCAATTTTTATACGCCCGTTTTTTCAAAACAGGATGTATTATAGTTTCACCCTTGGCGGGCGGGCGGCGGCGGCATCCACAGCAGTGTCCGCTCTCTAATTCAAATAGTTTTTATCTGATCTTCACCAAACCTGGTCAGAAGTTGTATCTAGACAATATCTAGGTCAAGTTCGAATATGGGTCATGCCGGGTCAAAAACTAGGTCACGGGGTCACTTAGTGTATTTCATTTTTTTTATTTTTTTTTTTGAAACGGGCGTATCTTGTGACAGTTTGGCACTCTTGTTTCCATTTTGTGTTTATTAAGATGGCATACATCAACTGTTAAAATATTAAGACAACCTTTTTGGTAAAAAATAATGTTTTTACAAATTTTGTAAAATGTTCAGGAGAAGCAAAAAACTGTTTCATAAAAGAAAAAAACATTTTTTTACGGATTCCAATTTTCTGATTAGTATTATAATAAAATTTGAAAAACAAAACTCCAAGTTGAGATGTCTTTTTTAAAACAATAAATAATTTAGAAAGGAGCAGTTACCATGATTTCAACAGTGAAATATTTTTAATGCAAAAAAATACGTAAGTGCTCTTACTGTATTTCGGAAAATATGAAATCTTGAACAATTTACAAAATGTCAGTTACCGTAGTTATTACATACAATAGACGCATTGTTTTTCAGATCATCAGCCTGTGTGCAACTCGCTGTACATTTTCAAAGCCAAATGGACTGGCTGTTATAACTTTTACCAGCCTTATAACAATTCCTGTCAGTAAGTACATGTTTGCCTATTAGTTAAGTTTAAACCTATTTATTTTAGCTCGATTGCATCGAAAGCTTAAGGCTTATTGAAATTATTTCAAGTCCGTTTCCTGGGACTAGAACATAAGAAATGTCTATGTTTGTACCAAACATTAAGACATTTTAATTAACAAAAGTGACGTGTTTGTATGATTTATTTTATTTTATTGTTGATATTCTAAAAGTCCCAAAAGATGCATTTTTAGATAACCTGATTAAATTGCGCATAATTTTCTCCTGAACTGCATTAGTCAGATTTTCTTGAAATGTTTATTGGGTGACCCATTTTCAAAGTTGTTCTAATCATTCTGTACAGCTGCATATTATGTAGATCACAAGAGCTGAAAATACATTAACCCTTTGCATGCTGGGAAATTTGTTGTCTGCTGAATTTCTAAAATTAACATTTTCTTTGATTTTTATGTCCCCCAGTCTATACTGGGGGACATATTGTTTTTGCCCTGTCTGTTGGTTTGTTTGTTTGTTTGTTGGTTTGTTGCACAAACTTTAACATTGGCCACAACTTTTGCAATATTGAAGATAGCAACTTGATATTTGGCATGCATGTGTATCTCATGGAGCTGCACATTTTGAGTGGTAAAATGTCAAGATCAAGGTCATCCTTCAAGGTCAAAGGTCAAATATATGGGTCATAATCTTTCAAACTTTAACATTGGCCATACCTTTTGCAATATTGAAGATAGCAACTTGATATTTGGCATTCACGTGTATCTCATGGAGCTGAACATTTTGAATGGTAAAAGGTCAAGGTCAAGGTCATCCTTCAAGGTCAAAGGTCAAATATATGAGTCAAAATCGCTCATTCAATATACACTATAACTTCTTAACAACTTCTTTCATATATTTCATATCTCATATGCATATGTATCTCATACAGCTAAATGTTTGAACTTCAAGGTCACCCATCTAGGTCAAAGGTCAAGTTCTGTCAAGGTCAAGGTCATCCTTCACGGTCAAAGGCCATTTTTTTTTAAAACTGCACCCACAGAATCGCTCAAACTATAAGGTCAAATACTTAAATGTCAATGTCCTGAGGTTAAGTTCTGTCAAGGTCATGGTCATCCTTCAAGGTCAAAGGTCATTAAAAAAAAATATAATTAAACTGCACCCACAGAATCGCTCAAATTATAAGGTCAAATACTTTTATGTCAATATCCCAAGGTCAAGTTCTGTCAAGGTCAAGGTCATCCTTCAAGGTCAAATGCCATTATTTTTTTTAAACTGCAACAGGTCATCCTTCAAAGTCAAAGGTCAAATATATGGGTCAAAATCGCTCAAAAGGGGACATTGTGCATTGTGTTTCACAAACACATACCTTGTTTTTCAAAGAATTCTATCAGAATCGCAAACAGTTTGGATCCTGATGAGACGCTTCTGTGGCCAAACTGTTTGCAAAGGCCTTCAAAATTTGGTTCCATGCAGCGCTGAAAGGGTTAAACAATATAAACCTTTAAAATCTCTAAAACTACTTGACCACCCCAACCCCTCTTCAGCAATTTTTTTTGCCCAATTGGGAAATTTACCGTACGGGAAAAATTTACGCGAAAACCCCTTAAATTGGGAAATTTTGTGTCGTGAAATCTTCAGATTTGGAATTATGGGTCTTTCTTATTGCTGGGTACTAAATTGCATAAATTCATCTTAATATTCTTTTACATGCCTTTTTGCTGACATGTTCAGTTTCAGTTCTCATTTTTAGTTCGGCTGTTTTCGAAGAAAACCCAAGGTATTGTCATAGCCCTCTCGTCTTCCGTTGTCTGCGTCGTCGTCTGAAAACTTTAACAATTGGCCATAACTTTTGCAATATTTAAGATAGCAGCTTGATATTTGGCATGCATGTGTATCTCATGGAGCTGCAAGTTTGAGTGGTGAAAGGTCAAGGTCAAAGGTTCAAAAACAACGTTTTTTTTTTTTCATGTGTATCTCATCAACCTGCACATTTTGAGTGGTGAAAAGGTCAAGGTCAATGATGACCTTCAAGGTCAAATGTCAAAAAAACAAAATCCAATCACCCACAGCTGAGAGTTGGCACCCACTATGAGGTGCTCTTGTATTTGCTCACTTGCAGATTAAACGCTTTTGAAACAAAATTTTCCTTTTTTGGGGATTTTTTTCATGTGTCAATTGGGAATTTTGTAGAAAAAAATCCATTGGGAAAGTGCCTTTTATGGGTAATTTATAAAGTAGGAAAAAATCACTGCTTTCAAAAAAATAATTCATGTCCAGAACACAACTTTCTTATGCATGGGTGATGGGGGGACTAAAATTACTTAGCAGATTTTTTTTTTATCAGTTTCATAATGACATCTGAATTATGTAGTGGTTACTCAATGTTTCATGCTGAAAACAAATGGGCCTCGTTCTGTAAAAAGGGGGTTTAATGCATGTGCAGTCTGCACAGGCTAATCAGACGACACTTTCCGTTTAAACTGGATTTTCGTCTAGAAGAGACTTCCTTTAAATGAAAAATACAATAAAAGCGGCAAGTGTTGTCCCTGATTAGCCTGCGTGGACTGCACAGGCTAATCTGGGACGACACTTTATACACATGCATCTAACCCCCTTTTCACAGAGCGCGTCTCAAATGTCAAATTGTTTCTGAACTTATTGTGGATGTGTTATTCTTCCATGTTTTATCTGAAAACAAAAAGTCTAGTCTGAAACAAAAGTCATATCAGTAAGTTTGTATATTTTTGTCACAAAAATTAGATATATTGAATTATTTATTTCATTTTTTTATTTATTCTACCAAGTTTTACATTTACATAAACGTCAGTTAAATTTGCATACATAAAACATTGGCTATATAACATATAACATATATGGCACACTCATTCAGAATTGTTTTTAGATTTACACAAGTGTAAAACAATCAATATATAGTGCAATCATGTTAATAGTTCCCACACATAGAACATATATTGTCAGAATAAATCATTTTATATGAGAGGCAAACAATATGCATGCAATCAGGCGGATTCACACTCGCTGCCACACACAAACACACGCACACACGCACACACACGCCCACACACACACATACACACGCACGCACCCATACACACAATGCAGATTGTGTTAAGATGGTTTAAAGTAAGAAAAAATTATAAATCATTAAAAAAAATGTTCAGTACATACTTAAACAAATATTGAATTATGGTATTTACAGTGTAGACATCTTGAATCACGTTTCTCATTACATCCTCTGAGAGTCAGTGGAATTAAGGGATAAATTCAACTTTTTTTTACAAATTGCCAAAATCAAAATATTCAAGATTAAAAGAAAACAACAAAAACAGGACAGGTGCTAAAAATGCATTAAGGAGCCATTACATGCATGGATATGCGCTTTAAGTGAATCATAAAACCATAGATTGTTCATAAACACAGATGACAAAACAACAGAAATATCTGTTCTAAGTTTTTTTTTAATGAACATACCCAAACAAGTAACTAAGATGATTTATAGATAAAAAAAATGAGCACAGTCTGTTTATAAACAGAAAATCCCCAATCCCATAAGCACAGGCTTATCAGGGACAACACTTTCCGCCTAAACTGGATTTTTGCTAAGAAGAGACCTTCTTTAAACGAAAAATGTCATAAAAGCGGAAAGTGTCGTCCCTGATTAGCCTGTGCGGACTGCACAAGCTTATCTGGGACAAAACTTTACGCACATGCATTAACCCCCTCTTCACAGAGTGAGGCTCATTTATTTGCTATTCTTCTCCAGATCTTCATCGGAGAGAAATTTGGTGAGAAACTTCCTCAGCTGCGTCAGTACCAAAGCTGTACTGAATGGTGAGAGTTGTCTCCCCTCCAAGGTGGCAGCCCTGATAGCAGCAGACCCCAAATTGTTTGAGCTTCTGAATGCCAAGACCGAGTTCTCACAGTGTGTCACAGGTAACAAATATTGCTATCACTTTGATCTATTCCGAGACCAAGTTCTCACAGTGTGTCACAGGTAACAAATATTGCTATCACTTCCATATATATCTTTTGAGACCGAGTTCTCACAGCGGGTCACAGGTAACAAATATTGCTATCACTTTCATATATTTTGAGACCGAGTTCTCACAGTGTGTCACAGGTAACAAATATTGCTATCACTTCCATATATTCTGAGACAGAGTTCGCACAGTGTGTCACAAGTAACAAATATCGCCATCACTTCCATATATTCTGAGACCGAGTTCTCACAGTGTGTCACAGGTATCAAATATTGCCAATCACATCCATTAATGTCCAGTAGTCACTTGCGGATCACAGAGAGAGTTGACCAAATCATTGGTAAATTACACTTAACAAATATGGCCATTCACTTTTATAATTGACCAGTTTAGATACCCCGGTATTTGCCTATCGCCAATATTAAATAGGTATATTACAGGTGACCAATTTTGCCATTCATTTCTATAATTGTCCAGTAGGGATGCCAATCAAAAGTCATGGGTAAATTGTAGGAAACCAGGGCTTTTTCTCACAATTTTTTTAATATGACCTATACCCATCTACTTGGGAATTTTACTGTTAATTTACATTCAATTGGAAATTATATTTTGTATGATTTATTACAGTTCAATGTTAAACATTAGCACCGCAACGGGTATGGTATGTTATATAAGTTATGTTATTGTCTCCAGCAATGTTTAGATGCGAGGCTTACAGTGCTAGATACCCAATATGAGAAGTATCATTATTTTTCGATGTGTTTAGATGCTGAGCTAACAGTGCTAGATACCCAATATTAGAAGTATCATTATCTTTCTATGTGTTTACATGCGGAGCTTACAGTGCTAGATACCCAATATGAGAAGTATCATTATCTTTCTATGTGTTTAGATGCGGAGCTTACAGTGCTAGATACCCAATATGAGAAGTATCATTATCTTTCTATGTGTTTAGATGCGGAGCTTACAGTGCTAGATACCCAATACGAGAAGTATCATTATCTTTCTATGTGTTTAGATGCGGAGCTTACAGTGCTAGATACCCAATATGAGAAGTATCATTATCTTTCTATGTGTTTAGATGCGGAGCTTACAGTGCTAGATACCCAATATGAGAAGTATCATTATCTTTCTATGTGTTTANTAATTACATGAACATAACCTTTGTATTGTATGTTTAGGTATAGTTATATCCTATTGGCAATTCTAGCCTTTTTTACAAAATGCATTATAAACACAATTAAGTCTTATTTTGGCTTTACAAAGAATTTTGTTATAAATGAAAGATTAGTATTTTCATTTTGTCAATTGGATATTCCCATTAAACATTAAAAATGCTGCGCAGTTGTGTGCTGTTTACTGTATAGTGTATACAATAAATCTCTGGGACATTAACATTAATTTATTATAAATATTCTACAAGTGTGTAATATGACCAAGTCATTACTATTTTATTCAAATTCCCTGAAACTGGTAAAGCATATTTATTCCTTAGTTTACAAAATTTTGTGGTGCCGCTCAAGTGCGAGAACAAATTGGATGTTCCGCCACAACATTTGACACCATCCTTACACCGCTTACAATATCCTACCCCTTCCTAGATCTCATTCGTTTCTCTCTTCCTTTTAAGACTTAAATATGCCCAAAACAACACTTTTTCCCTTGGAATTGTCTATAAAGTCAAACTTGGCATTCGTTTCGTCTGCCATTTTGAGAACTATTACAAAAGCCGACAAGAAGATTAATAACCCGAAAGAGAATTGTGGATGTTTAAAAGCCGGTCGTGTAACTTATCAGAATACTGTTACGTAATTTGTTTTGGATCATTATTACTTCTGTTTATAATAACATTAATTTACATTTTTATTATGTAATTAATTGTGTTTTTTTTATCGTATTTACATAAGCTTCATCTTAAATATAACAGTATGACACGCAAAAGCAGATTTTGCGGACTCCCATGTAACAACGCTACTCCGTATACTAAACTTTTAAGAATGCTAGTTCTACGTAACACATTTATTTATTCTAAACACCTATTTGTTTTGTTTACTTTGATATCATTATTTCGGATGGCTTTTCTGGGCGAAATGTGGATGATTTTTTGTAAAATTTTCGTACCGGTATGATGAAAATCGTATCGCGATACAATATGCGGATTGCGTATTGCGATATATACCGATATACCGGTATATTGTTGCACCAGGGCTTTTTCTCACAATTTTTTTAATATGACCTATACCCATCTGCTTGGGAATTTTACTGTCAATAAACATTCAATTGGAAATTATATTTTTGTATGATTTATTACAGTTCAATGTCAAACATTAGCACTGCAACGGGTTTGGTATGTTATATAAGTTATGTTATTGTCTCCAGCAACTTGACAAGTCTCAGTATCTTTCTTTATGTTTAGATGCGACGCTTACAGTGCTAGATACCCAATATGAGAAGTATCATTATCTTTCTATGTGTTTAGATGCTGAGCTAACAGTGCTAGATACCCAATATGAGAAGTATCATTATCTTTCTATGTGTTTTGATGCGGAGCTTACAGTGCTAGATACCCAATATGAGAAGTAGCATTATCTTTCTATGTGTTTAGATGCGGAGCTTACAGTGCTAGATACCCAATATGAGAAGTATTATTATCTTTCTATGTGTTTAGATGCGGAGCTTACAGTGCTAGATACCCAATACGATGGGGACATATGCACTCTACAGCCTGTTCTTGTACAGGTCGGCAGTCGCTGTATGTCAGAGGTCAACAGTCTTTGTCTTGGTACCATAGCAGCCACTAACCCTAATGCGGCCTGCAGGTAAGTTTAGTTTGAACCTATTTATTTTAGCTCGATTGCATCGAATGCCTAAGGCTTTTTTGAAACACTTGACACTTTGAGTCCGTTTCCTGGGACTTGAACCAGTATTCTGTGCTCTGGTGGAGATCTTAAGAAAGCTCCCGCTGTGGGGATCGAACCTGTGACCTCCAGATAGCTAGGCAGACACCATATTCATAACGCCACTGCGGACTCGCTTGCAGGTTGGTACCATTTTCTGACCGCTGGGCATATAGTCACAAAAGTTCCTAAGGAAAAAACTTCCGGAAATTTCTATAAATTCTTGAATATCCGCCTTCTAAGCCCGCCCATGGATGCAGCAGTAGTTTTTAAGTGAGGGTTCAGTGTCTTCATTCAAAAATGGTACACTCACCAGAATGAAAAAGTATCACTTGTTAAAAAAATGTCAACAGAATTGGCGATATTTACTTCATAGACACTGAAATCTTGTTACAAAATGTGGGTACATTATTTACCTTCAACCCCTTTAGTTTTAATACAGCATTAGTAAATATTGATGTATGATTTTTGGTAAACATCCACCATTGTCTTTTAAATCATGAGAATTTGTCAGCCACCTTTGAGGTGTATTCGTTTTTACACAAGAATAATGATGTTTCGCTCATATCTGGTTTTCACAGTTTTCTGACAGCGAAGAGCGAGTGTGTTCGACGGAGTCTCCAGCAGACGACCAATGTGACATGTGACATCAGCTCCCTTCTTAACTCTACCTATCCCGAGAACTGGCCCCTTGTCGTGCCCCAGGACATCAAGGCCAATTGCATAGGTCAGTACTCGCTGTTTACCAAACAATGAGAGCTGGCGGACAAATTCAATTAATGAAAACCGTTTACTCTCCGTTTTAGGTTTTAGGTTTTTACATTGTTTGCCAATTAAGTTTTTTTTTCTACTTTCAACTTTAAAAACTTAACTGTTTGCCACCTTTTCTCAGCTCACCTGAGCATGAAGTGTTCAAGGTGAGCTTTTGATATCACTTAATGTCTGGCAGTGTTAGTCATGCTTCGTCTTTTTTGGTTGGTTAATATTTTTAACGCCACATTTTTTGCTTGATCTCGACAAAACATATGGTTAGACTGTTTATCTTGACGATAACAAGACCAAGCTTTAATCTCGGTCCCGTGTGTAGGTCCAGACATAGAGGACAGCGTTTTTTTGGCCCGTTTTTATAGCCGAAATTCTTTAGAATACACATTTTTTCTATGAAACTTGGTCAAAATGTTTATCTTGACAACATACAGGCCAAGCTTAAATCTGGGTTAAATGTGTCCAAAAATTAGATCAACTCTTCAAATCTTAGAAAACCCTTATAACAGCTCTTGACTTTATGACTCGCTGTTGATCAAACATGGTTAGACAGATTTTCTTTGCGCATTCAAGGCCAAATTTAAATCTGGGTCAAATAGGGTAAAAAACCATCATCGCGTTAAATTGGTGTACCTTAAACTCAGATGAGCGCTGCAGGGTCATTATGGCCCACCTGTTCTTAGCAAAATGATGAAAATTGCTGGCATATTGCAGACTGGAATATTTTTTTACAAATCTGAATGGTAACACTTTACATACCGGCATTTACAGAAAATTTCTCAAATGCAGTTTTATACTGTTCAGCGTGTTTGTAATTGCAGCAGGAGTGATCATATCCAGTACCAAAAGATAAATTGGTCTGAAATTTTCATTTGTAGTTGGTCATCATTTACCATCATCATTTGTTGAGAATGTGGTTAGAAAAATGAATGTAACATTAATTTTGTTGTTGAATTATTCAAATTATTTTGTGTGTTCATTAGCTTTTGTGCAGCTGATAAGTTGATATGCAACAATCTTAAAGCCTCTATCACGCTCAACATAAACGAAAATTTCGTTAAATATTTCTTAAAATAAATTTAACACATAAACAATCCGTGTTCCTTATAGCAATATCCAAAATGTCAACGCTAGATGTGGTCTTGCAAAATAGATTTAACAAGATATAAAATGCTCTTTTATATTTTTTTGTGACAATATATTCCATGTTGATTTCCCGCAACGATATTTATTCATATGACACATGAACACTTAATTGGTACATGAACACGTGTTGAATATATTGTACCACAAACAATAAAAAAGAGCATTTTGTATCTTCTTAAATCTATGTTACCAGAGCACATCTTGCGTTGCAATTTTGGCTATTGCTATAAGGAACATTGATTGTTTATGTGTTTACTTTATTTTACGAAATATATTACGAAATTTCGTTGATTTTGAGCGTTATAGAGGCTTTAACTTGTCCTGAGTACCACTCCAGTAGTCAACAATGGTGTAATGTTTTCAAGAATGACATGATAAAAAGGTTGTTACTACTGAATCTATTCTTTGTTTGCCTCAACTTGGATACATGCTGAACCAGTTAAATGACATAAGAGAATATAAAAATGTTGCACCCATTTTTTAGCTCACCTGAGCACAATATGCTGATGGTGAGCTTTGTTATCGCGTTTTGTCCGTCGTGCTTGGTTCATCGTCAACATTTTCCATGTTAACTCTCTTGAGGCCGCATTTTTTTCCGATCTTCATGAAACTTGGTCAGAAGATTTGTCTCAATGATATCTTGGACTAGTTCTAAAATGGTTCCAGATGGTTAAAAAAACATGGCCGCCAGGGGGCGAGGCATTTTTCCTTATATGGCTATAGTAAAACCTTGTTTCATTAATATTGGTAAACACCACAGCATAGGCCAGTTTTTTATACAATGTTTTTTTCTTAATGAAACCCTTGTTCACACATGTTTCCTATTAAAAAAAGTAAATATATTTAGAAGAAAAACTAATATTTGAAATAATTTTTAATAAGTTTTATATAATATAAAGAAAACAATTTAATACATTTTTTTGCCTTCACCAAGATTCCAAGATCAGGGACCTTTTTGGCCAAAGTATAACCACTGAGAAAATCAGGCTTATTTGTCATTTTGCCATTCCATGAACAAGTCCCTTTATTATAGAAATAGTAGTATAAAATTTGGTGGTAGGTGCAGGGGTTTGGGGAAAATTCCAACCATCTACCCGGTATATAATAAATTGTTTACCCTTTCCAAAGCCCAAGTGCAGAAGCCTGTATACGAGATGTGTTACAAGAACGGTTTCTATAGCGACGTCAACGCCACAGTGTTCTGTGTGGAGCCTGCAATCCTCGGAGCAACACAATCAATCAACACTCAACACTTGTGCAGGTTTGTTGTTGTTAACGCAATGATTTTCTGTTAAAGTATCGTTCGCGGTAAAGATCAACAACTACGCGTTTCATGCAGATGATGTGACATTTACACAAAACCAATTTCGCGCACTTTTATAACACGAAAAACAAGTGGCTTGTATCTAGTAACGGAAGCAGTAATGTTAAATTTGACGTTAATAGATCTTGTGTATTTCGGATAGGCTTTTGGACTTTTTTGGCAATTTACGTTGTTAATTCTAATTTTTTCTTCTTGTTTAAATAACGATTTTTTGTGCATTGATCTTATGGATGTTTAATTTGTTTATTCCAGGTAAGTTACATGAGTAATTTCACTAATTAGATGTCACGAAAAAAAGCGTACCAAAAATGAATATATGTCTACATATATTGCTATATGTATACATGTCCCGGAAAATCGGCAAAAGTCCCGGAAAATTAGGCACAATGTCCCGGAATCGGTCTGAAAATTTATGGCATGTATGCGCAATTGATCAACACTCAACACTTGTGCAGGTTTGTTGTTGTTTACGCAATCAATCAACACTCAACACATGTGCAGGTTTGTTGTTGTTTACGCAATCGATCAACACTCAACACTTGTGCAGGTTTGTTGTTGTTTACGCAATCGATCAACACTCAATACTTGTGCAGGTTTGTTGTTGTTCACGCAATCGATCAACACTCAACACTTGTGCAGGTTTGTTGTTGTTTACGCAATCGATCAACACTCAACACTTGTGCAGGTTTGTTGTTGTTTAATGTTGATTTTTCTGTACTGGGAACTATATATGAATTAGTGTCAAATTGTTTATAATACCTCGGTCCCACTGGATTGTTTTTCTCAAAACAGGCCAAATACTTTTAACCATCATTCACCCGTTGTCTTGCTATTTCCGTTTTTCGCATGTAAGCGGTGTTTTCACCATGTTGTTTAAGTGTTCACTGTGTTTATACTACAATCCTTCTGCAATTACTACATAAAAAGTTTCCACTTTAAAAAAGCACTACAAGTTTTTATTAAGCATTGAAATTTAAAGCGCAGAATTTCCCCGAGGAAGAATGACATGATGTACATGAATTCTTATGTTCGCATGCTTTACATGAAGTGCACTAGGGTTGTTTATTTGTTTCTAGAAAATTACAAAATTGTCAAAAAAAATAATAGTGCTATGCAACTCATGCTTTCCATTGACCCGGATTATTTGATTTCGCAATAGTAGAATGGTTGCCATTTTCGTTCCGATTTGGTAGTTTTTTGTTGGCTTGAATTTATTTATTTTTCTTCATTTTGGAATTTAAAAATGCATGCGCATTATACATGGGGTTGCGGTATACATGGGAAAATACGGTAGGCAGAGGTGTTTGGTGACATCACAGCATCCACACCGCATTCCTGACGTGTCTCATTTGACTCTAATGAGACCTTGGCATTTGCACTGCGACTGTACTACAGCTATACAGTGTGTCTGCGTTACATGCATAAAAACTGATTTTGTTTTGATACATTTTCGTTTAATGTCTACGCTTTAATGTGAGAAAGCTAGCCCATGGTTATGGGTCATGGGCTGGGAGGTCAAGAAACTGACCTCATGTCCTGAGAGAGTAAAGGTCGTACCCACACAGGCCTTTTCTTTACATATCTACGGGTCTGTTAAACAGACCCATTCCCAAAAAAACTATGTTTTTAGACAGAAACGTCTAATGATTATTATATCCCAATTTTATTTCATATACATCTAACGAAAAAGTATATAACTATAATTTATAGGATTTTGTTCTTATAAAGCCCACCTCCGAAGAAGAGGGGGTATATTGTTTTGCACATGTCGGTCCGTCGGTCCGTCCACCACATGGTTTCCGGATGTGAACTCAAGAACGCTTAGGCCTGGGATCATGAAATTTATAAGTACATTGATCATGACTGGCAGATGACCCATATTGATTTTCAGGTCACTAGGTCAAAGGTCAAGGTCACACTGACCTGAAGCAGTAAAATGGTNTTAATGCATATGCGTTAAGTGTTGTCCCAGATTAGACTGTGCAGTCCACACAGGCAAATCATGTACGGCACTTTCCACTTTTATGATATTTTTCATTAAAAGAAAGTCTCTTCTTAGCAATAATCCAGATTAGGCAAAAGGTGTCATCCCTGATTAGACTGTGCGGACTGCACATGCTTATCTGGGAGGTCACTTCACGCACATGCATTAAACCCCAATAGTCCAAGAGTGCGGCTCAATTAAATAATGACCTTTCATTTTAGACTGCAAGATTACGGACTGGCTTGTCTGACAACACTTGCAAGCTCCACTCAAGCTCAGTGTTCGAGGGCTGATGTACACGAGGCGTTCAAATCCACGCTGGAGGCATACTCCACTGAGACCAGCCTGCAGACGTGTGGAAGATATGTCGATCTTGCCAGTAAATTTGTGTGCCAAGGTAAAAAAAAACTCATAACCATGATGTTGCATAATAATACAATGTTAAACTGAAATTTAAGCGTATAGAATTCTACTGAAGTTCCTTCTTATAATGAAGTTCATGGTAATGTTTTGTTTATATATTTTTTTTTTCAATCTGTGTTAAAAAAACGTCTGTGCTGTTATTATGTTTCATAATAACTGTAGAAGAATTGTTTCGCTGGAGTAACATCATTCTTTATAATATTGTCCGTTGAATAGTAATAATTCTTTGATACAAAACAATGGGACCATAATGTTAAAAAGATAAAAAGTTTTTTTTTCTTTCAGTTTTTAAGATTTTGAACATCATCAATAGCAACTGAGTGTAGGAACTTCTTAACCTTAGTGTTTTTTTTTCAATTCAATGTTTGTTGCCATGTGGCCTCCGGCCCTTGCAAGTACAAATAACATTGCATAGTCACACATTTCAATACACATAAAGATAAACATACATATGTAATGGTACAGCTATTGATAATTAAATGCTATTCAGTTATGCATTTCTTCGTTCAAAAGCATAATACAAATAACATCGCATAGTCACATAATACAAATAAAATTGCATAGTCACATAATACAAATAACTTAATACAAATAACATTACATAGTCACATAATACAAATAACATCGCATAGACACATATAGGCACGGCTATTGATAATTAACTGCTATTCAAAAACGCATTTCTTCTTTCAAAAGCATAATACAAGAGCATGTTATTAGGTCCTATCTACTATCTTTTACATGTCATTTGGCCTTGCAATCCTTATGTGCGAAAAAAAAAATATGACCAAAATTTAATATTTTCTTCGAGATCCTTTCACAAATAAGTTACCTAGTGTGTTACTTGAGTTTTTTACCAGCACAGGCCACTGTTGCTACCTCGTTCATATCTGCCATAGCCAACTTTTTGTTGTTGTTTTGATTCTGTAAGATCATAGTGTGTAGTTTTCTGGAATAAAAAAAATGGCAGCTATTATGATTATTTACGATTACGAAATGAATTTTTCGCAATTGAGCAGCCAGGATAGCGTTGTATAATGTAAAATGCTCACCATCTTTTTAATTTGAAAGTTGGAGGTAAAAAAACGCACGCTATACGTGGTTACTAACGGTACTTGATTTTTTTGCCAGCACCAGCCATCCTGCCGAAAGTAGACTGCAACAACACCCAGCTGATTGCCGATGTTGTCACAGTGACCTGCCTCCATGACATCCGTGAACTGGCCCAGAACTTCACTGGAGGCAATGTCTCAAACTGTCTGTAAGTGGCTTGTAGGTTACACTAAATCATTTTGTATCACACCGTGGTCCATTTGAAAGTAGTGCCTATTTCTAAAAAGTTCCTTTTCTCTTCAGGTTTTAAAGCGATTAAGCAATGCTTTTTGTGATTATTTCCTGAATTCTATGTGTCTGCAAAATTTTGGTGCATTTCATTGTGGATAACGTTGAAAGATGAACGTTTAGGGTGCGTTTATTGAAGTTTGGGTCTTTTGTCGAAATTTCACTTCCGAAACTCTGTTTTCCGAGGGTGCTTGCCTTTTTGCGAATTTTACCTTCTTAGAAGTTGGGAGATCATATATTTTTGAGTGCATTTATTGAAAGAAGACAGATCTATCTTTAAAATGATACCGGTCTCGCAAAATTTGATTTATAGGAAATCCAAGAAAAATGCTTTGAGAGTTGGCAGTTTTATAATAGGACCCTATGGGAAATGGAATAAGTGTATATCAACCTGTAATGTTGGTCTGTATTGAACCCTTTACCGCTTAGATACCCATTTTGATCTGTGTGCAGTCCCTAAGAAAATCAAATTAAATTAAAGATCTTTCTTAATAGATTCAAGTTTTAAATGCAATGCTTAGCATTGACCGTTCCAAGGCGGTACCCCAGCTTTATTCTACTATGTGTATATGTTGTTTCGTTTTGTGCCGTACTGTACCGTTTTGGCAATTGGTTCCTTGCCATAAATAAAGGACCACAAAGGTGTGTATGATAAAACTGCAATACTGCTGCAGCTTCTGGAGTTTCACTTCTTTATATTAAAGACTTAGTTTCTAACCCTTATAAACTGATGAGCAGCAAACAGCATGAAACCTGAACAGCCTGCAAGTAACTTGCTGGATGCTCTGTTTTTATTCTGGTTGTATAGAGCCATTTTCACTTTGCTTTTGATTGGGAAAGTTTAATTGAAATAACCAAATACAATTTTGAAATTGACCAAAATCTATGAGTTTTACATATGCATAAAAAAGACTTGATTATGGAATGCATAATATTGTCTCATTAACTTTTAAAAGTTGTTCTTATTAATGAATTCTTAAATATGAGTTGGCAAAAACTTAAATGATAATAAACAATGAAACAACATTCTTAAAATTGTTGGCAGTTGTAAGAAGAATTTATATGAGTATTCCTAAATATGGTTTTGGAAAAACACACAAACAGGCCCAAGTTAATTTAACTATATTCTTGAAGCCTGTACAATGCCCTCTTGGAGTGTGGGAAGAATGCGTCTGTGTACACAAGCCATCCAGAGCGACACGGTTGCTCCGACCGTGAACTGAAGGGAGCGCTTCAAACACACAGTCAGCAGGTGAAGAATATCACTGGGATCAACTCGACCGTCTGCCAGTGTAAGTGCAACATCGCTTTGACAGGGCATTTTGGGAAAAGTCCACTGATTTTGTAAAAACTTAATATAACTCTTTATAATAATTAAAATTATAAGACTAAAATCATATAATTTATAGTTATATTATTTGTTAGATGTAATTGAAATACAATTGAGATATAATAATCATAAGACACTTCTTTTTCCTTTTTTTTAATGTCCCCCAGTCTATACTGGGGGACATATTGTTTTTGCCGTGTCTGTTTGTTTGTTTGTTTGTTTGTTTGTTTGCGTCAAACTTTAACATTGGCCATAACTTTTGCAATATTGAAGATAGCAACTTGATATTTGGCATGCATGTGTATCTCATGGAGCTGCCCATTTTGAGTGGTGAAAGGTCAAGGTCATCCTTCAAGGTCAAAGGTCAAATATATGGGTCAAAATCGCTCAAAAGGGGACATAGTATTTCACAAGTACATCTTGTTTCAAATTGGGAATTTGTTTACCATTTAGCTTTGATCTAGGCCAATCAACACAACTGTTTGTCAGTATAAGTTGAGCATCGCTTTGAGTGAAGTGCGGCAATCATTATCCCATCATTTGAGCCTCGTTCTGGAAAAAAAAGCTAAAATAAATAGGTTCAAACTAACCATTTATTCCGCTCTGTGGGATAATCTGGATCTTTTGATGTACATGTTTGTGCAGCCCTCTGCTCTAAGATGTGACAATTGCATACATGGTTGTGTGCAATACACAAACAAACAAAATTATTGTCATAATGGTTATTTATTAATTGGAACAAAATATCTTTTTACGACTGTAAACAGGATAGAACCAGAGTTTAAACAAAAGTACAACATAAAATAGCCAACATTTAGTTTAGTTTAACTTTTTATCCCCGGCAAAGGCAGAGGGATATAGAATTGGCATTGTCCGTCAGCCTGTCGGTCAGTCCTCCGTCAGCCCGTTTGTCAGTCATCCGTCAGTGTGTCCGTCCGTCCGATTTGCACCCATCAATAAAAAAAAATGTTTGTCGTGGTTGATATCAATTCAATGAATTTGCTTGTTGAACTTTCTTATGACTTTCTTCATGTGAGAAAACTGTTAATGTTTATTTTCAGCACCATGCTACGACAACTTGCATGCTATCGCCAACAACTGCACATTAGACACTTACAGCGTGTTCTCCTATTACTTACCAATCAATGCATGCAGGTAAGGTGTTTGATAAAAAGGAGTCCTTATTCCTCCTTTTAACCCTTTCCCGCTCAGAAGCAAATTTAAAATGGCTTTATGCAACCATCATAAAACCAGAACAACCTGCGAGCAACTCGCAGACTGTTCAGGCTTTATGCTGTTTGCTGCTCATCAGTAGATTAGTGTTGGAAATGAAGACTTTCAAACTTGAATCTAGTAAGAAAGGTCCTCAGTTTTATTTGATGTTCTAATGGACTACAAAAGCATCAAAATGCATAGTGGGAAAGGGTTAAAGAAGTTGTAATGTATTGCTTAGCACGTGTTCGTCGGTCAGTAGGTCGGTTGGTCCGTAGACCGTTGTTTCTAATGTGATACATAGAGAAGGCTCTAGCAAATGGTTATGATGGTTACTTGGGAGGTGAGAAAGATGCCTTTTGATTTGGAGGTCAAAGGTCAAGGTCACAGGGGATTGCATCATGATATTTATAAGTACAATAGTCAGTTTGAGTAGCACCCATAATAACAATCCCTTAAGCAGGCTTCCGATTATGATAAAACATTGTAAATATTTGATACTGTATGAATATATTATGGTACTTTTGTTTTTTCTTTGTTAAATGATGCAAATACTATTCACATTATTTACAGGATTTAATACATTAAGTGCATGCCATGTACTTGCAGCGCGTTAACCTACACGTCCCAGTGTATGCATCATCATCTGCTGCAACAAAATGGAGGCAAGGCCTGTGATCCTCAGATTGCTGCGTCATTGGTGAGAAACATCCCCGCGTTCCAAGGTCTTGATTGCCCAGGTAACTTAATTCACTTTAGTCCTAGCAGGGCTCAGCCTATGTTCAAATTTGAGGGAGAAGTGGTTTCTGTTAAACATTTAATCAACTCTTCACTTATTTTATTCCCCTCATAACACCACCCCCATCATCATTTTGTTTCAGAA
This sequence comes from Dreissena rostriformis, assembly GCA_007657795.1. NCBI lineage: Eukaryota > Metazoa > Mollusca > Bivalvia > Myida > Dreissenidae > Dreissena > Dreissena rostriformis. The sequence continues at coordinate 28,807 of VMBQ01006822.1, forward strand.
ACAACACACATTTTGCAGTTTGGGGCAAAATATTAACAAATATAAACAAAAACACTTAAGGTAGCGCAACTGTAATGGGCACCTTTCCAAATGTAATCTTATGTATTATTTTCTTTATCAGCATCATTTCACTGAACTACATGCACATTTTTAGGTAGGCTTTCCATGCTTTTAACAAAAATATGCTTATTTTTTTTCAACCCCCCCCCCCC
>VMBQ01006822.1:30038-51313 GCA_007657795.1 Dreissena rostriformis
GCTTACGCCTAGGACCATGAAACTTCATAGGTACATTGATAATGACTGGCAGATGACCCCTATTGATTTTCAGGTCACTAGGTCAAAGGTTAAGGTCATAGTGACTCAAAACAGTTAAATGGTTTCCTGATGATAACTCAAGAATACTTATGCCTATGATCATGAAACTTCATAGGTACATTGATCATGACTGGCAGATGACCCCTATTGATTTTGAGGTCACTAGGTCAAAGGTCAAGGTCACAGTGACTAGAAATAGTAAAATGGTTTCCGGATGATAACTCAACAACGCTTACGCCTAGGATCATGGAACTTCATAGGTACATTGATCATGACTCGCAGATGACCCCTATTGATTTTCAGGTCACTAGGTCAAAGGTAAAGGTCACAGTGACTCGAAATAGAAAAATGGTACATTGATCATGACTGGCAGATGACCCCTATTGATGTTGAGGTCACTAGGTCAAAGGTCAAGGTTGCAGTGACTCGACACAGTAAAATGGTTTCCGGATGATAACTCAAGAAAGCTTACGCCTAGGATCATGAAACTTCATAGGTACATTGATCATGACTGGCAGGTGACCCCTATTAATTCTCATGTCACTAGGTCAAAGGTCAAGGTCACAGTAATTCATTTTTTTTCCAAAACTGTACCTTGGTTAAAGTTTTGCAATATCTAAAATGGTTTCCGGATGATAACTCAAGAATGCTTACGCCTAAGATCATGAAACTTCATGATGACCCATATTGATTTTCAGGTCACTATGTCAAAGGTCAAGGTCACAGTGACAAAAAGCGTATTCACACAATGGCTGCCACTACAAATGACAGCCCATATGGGGGCATGCATGTTTTAATGTCATAAATACGTAACCTGCTTTCTAATAGCTATCTAATAGCTAATCATTCCGTAAGGTTTGTTATTCATCCAGAATTCAGGAGAGCTGCCATCATTATAGCCCGGATTTAGATACTAGGTCGGAACGGTCACATAGTGCAGTGCAACCTTGTCACTAAAAACGGTCTACCCATAAATCATTCTACTTCCGGATGCGTATAAATATACAGCCATTTTAATGTCATAAATACGTAACCTGCTATCTAATAGCGAATCATTCTGTAAGGTTTGTTATTTATCCGGAATTTCTTGAGCAACCACCATCATAGTAGCCCGGATTTAGATACTAGGTCGAAACGGTTACATAGTGCAGTGCAACCTCTTCACTAAAAACGGTCTACCAATAAATCATTCTTCTTCCGGATGCGTATAAATATACAGCCATTTTTGTTGATCTGAAAATTGATGCTGTGTTTACACTGGGTTTTTTGTATAGAAACAAAGAGAAGTTTCCATTTGTCTTGCAAATATTTTCCGTGAATTTCTCGTATTTCTCGTTCGCGCCTTTAATAAACTTTTGTTTTATTATAAAGGTAAGCCATGCTTGCTTTTATTGATCAATAGTTTATTTCTACCATGCTGTTTTTTTCAGGCGCGGACGAGCACGTGCAAAACGTGTTCTTGTAATACATTGCGAGAACGTGAAAAGCGTGCTCTTCTTATTCATTGAAGAGTGTATATCATTTGCTTTTGTGTGAAAATCATGATTTTACGTTCTTTATGACGATTTAGTTGATGGTCATTGTATTATTTCATCTTTTTCTATTTAAACTTTTGTTTAATTTATGCTCTACGGCAATGGTATTATACATACTATTGGCTNGGGGCATATGTCTCCGACTGCGGAACTCTTGTTTGCATAGTGTAAATGTTACCAAGGATTATAGAATCCGCATACGTTACAAAATTTACCATAGTAAGCTTAAAATGGTACAAAAAATGACCCCAGTAAGATGCTTCTGCATTTGGATTCTTTTCCCAATGTTTTGTTTGGTGAATTTGAAATAAAATTCAAACTGAAATGATGATTTCCAGGAAAAGGTTGAGATTCCCTTTATAGAGACCATCAGCTTATATAGTGTTGCATTCAAGTTCAGTTATGAAACAAGGCACAGAAAACTAAAACCACAAGCATTGGCCAAAACTAAAACCACAAGCATTGGTCAAAGGTTCAGATTTTGATTCTGAGCAAGTAAACTTGTTTATGTCTGATATTAAATTTGTATTTAATTAAGTCCATAATTTTCTCCATTTTTGCTTTTTTATTGTAAATATAAAAAAAATATAAAAATAATAGAATGAAAATGACAACTAAAAATGATAATGCCTGCAAAACAAAATTAACATCAAATTGTGTCGTGAAAATACACAGTTTGATAGTGTTATGTGAGTGTTCACTGTTTTCAACAGTTATCTTTATACCATAGGGTTAATGCCTTCAATTAAGATACCGTGATATTAAAAAACATGTCTAGAATGGTGCCATTATTGCTGTTTTAGCATACCTCATTGAGTGGCTTCATTTATTGGTGTCTCCCATCTACAATTTCCAACTACTGCTCACTAGAACGGAGGTATGTAACATGACATTGCTCAGCAGAACGGAGGTATGTAACAAGACATTGCTCAGCAGAACGGAGGTATGTAACAAGACATTGCTCAGCAGAACGGAGGTTTGTAAGAAGACATTGCTCAGCAGAACGCAAGTATGTAATATGACATTGCTCAGCAGAATGGAGGTATGTAACATGACATTGCTCCGCAGAACGGAGGTATGTAACATGAATTTGCTCACTATAACAGAGGTATGTAACATGACATTGTTCAATAGAACAGAGGTATGTAACATGACATAGCTCCCAAGAACAGAGGTATGTAACATGACATTGCTAAATAGAACGGAGGTATGTGACATGACATTGCTAAATAGAACGGGGTATGTGACATGACATTGCTCACTAGAACGGAGGTATGTACCATGACATTGCTCACTGGAACAGATGTATGTAACATGACATTGCTCATTGGAACAGATGTATGGGAAATGACATTGCTCATAAAAAGGAGGTATGTAACATGGCATTGCTCAGCAGAATGGAGTTTTTCAGCATAACATTGCTCAGCAGAACGGAGGTATGAAACATGGAATTTCTAACTAGAAATGAGGCATGTAACATGACAATGCTCACTAGAACAGAGGCATGCAACATTACATTGCTCACTAGAACAGAGGTATGTTAAATGACATTGTTCACTGGAACAGAGATATGTAACATAATATTGCTCACTAGAACAGAGGTATGTGACATGACATTGCTCATTGGAACAGAGGCATGTAACATGACATTGCTCACTAGAACAGAGGCATGTAACATGCCATTGCACTAGAACAGAGGTATGTAAAATGACATTGTTCACTAGAACAGAGATATGTGACATGACATTGCTAACTGGAACAGAGGCATGTAACATATTATTGCTCACTAGAACAGAGGTATGTGACATAACATTTCTCATTGGAACAGAGGTATGTAACATGACATTGCTCAATAGAACAGAGGCATGTAACATGAAATTGCTCACTAGAACAGAGGTATATAAAATGACATTGTTCACTGAAACAGAGATATGTAAGATAAAATTGCTCAGCTAAACGGAGGTGTGTAACATGACATTGCTCAGCAGAACGCAAGAATGTAACATGACATTGCTCAGCAGAACAGAGGTATGTAACATGACATTGCTCCGCAGAACGGAGGTATGTAACATGAATTTGCTCACTATAACAGAGGTATGTAACATGACATTGTTCAATAGAACAGAGGTATGTAACATGACATAGCTCACAATAACAGAGGTATGTAACATGACATTGCTAAATAAAACCGAGGTATGTGACATGTCATTGCTAAATAGAGCGGGGTATGTGACATGACATTGCTCACTAGAATGGAGGTATGTAACATGACATTGCTCATTGGAACAGATGCATGGGAAATGACATTGCTCATAAAACGGAGGTATGAAACATGACATTGCTCAGCAGAATAGAGTTTTTCAGCATGACATTGCTCAGCAGAACGGAGGTATGAAACATGACATTTCTAACTAGAACAGAGGCATGTTACATGACATTGCTCACTAGAACAGAGGTATGTAAAATGACATTGTTAACTGGAACAGAGATATGTAACATAATATTGCTCACTAGAACAGAGGTATGTGACATGACATTACTCATTGGAACAGAGGCATGTAACATGACATTGCTCACTAGAACAGAGGCCTGTAACATGACATTGCTCACTAGAACAGATTATGTAAAATTACATTGTTCACTAGAACAGAGATATGTGACATGACATTACTCATTGGAACAGAGGCATGCAACATGACATTGCTCACTAGAACAGAGGCATGTAACATGACATTGCTCATTAGAACAGATTATGTAAAATTACATTGTTCACTAGATCAGAGATATGTGACATGATATTGCTCACTAGAACAGAGGTATGTGACATGACATTGCTCATTGGAACAGAGGTATGTGACATGGCATTGCTCACTAGAACAGAGGCATGTAACATGACATTGCTCACTAGAACAGAGGTATGTAAAATGACATTGTTCACTGGCACAGAGATATGTAACATAATATTGCTCACTATACGAAGGTATGTAACATGACATAACACACTAGAAAGGAGTTTTTTCAGCATGATATTGCTCAGCAGAACGGAGGTATGTAACATGACATTCCTAACTAGAACAGAGGTATGTAACATCACATTGCTTACTAGAACAGAGGTATGTAAAATGGCATTGTTCACTTGAAGAGAGGTATGTAAAATGGCATTGTTCACTGGAACAGAGATATGTGACATGACATTGCTCACTGGAACAGAGGTACGAAACACGACATTTCTCAGTAGAACGGAGGTATGTAACATGAATTTGCTCACTTGAACAGAGGTATGTAACATTACTTTGCTCAGTAGAACGAAGGTATGTTACATTCAACCACAGCTCACTAGAACAGCATTATGTAACATGACATTGCTCACTAGAACGGAGTTACGTAACAACTAACCACTGCACACAAGAACGTAGTTATGTAAACGAATATTGTAGGAATAATTGAGATATATTTTTATTCAAGCCCACACATATACAGCTCCATATAAGAAAAACACGTGTCGAGTTACAATGTGTGCATAAGTCGATGCCAGCTTGTTAAAACTGTTACTTTATCATGCATAATGTATCATCCTTCTCAAACCCTAGCTGGAGCGTTGTCACACTTATGTAATATTTTCTTTGTCCTCTCCCCTCCCATCAACACACTTATTATTTTCCATCCAAGTCAGTTACCTTTAAAATTTGGTTTATCCTCTTATTTACAGTCCTTTTTCTTATTTATCAGAACTAGTTGTATTATAATCAAAAATGCGTTATTTTACCAGACACGATCACCAATAACAAAATCCGCAAAAAAAAGATGTTCCATCATCAAAATATTCTGATTTCCTTATCTTTTCCAGGTCTACAAAGTTGGCGTCACTCATTACTTCAGTATCGAGAAGGCTCATCGAGATCTAGGTTACAAGCCAATGATTTAGAATGATATGTCTGAAGTCGTCCAATTTTACGTTAAAACAGGCCGCGTAAAACAAAGATTTATTTAGCGCCCTTTTCATGCAAAATTGCACGTTCAAAGGCGCTAAACATAAAAACATTTAACGTATCGCAGATACGAATACACTTTGCAACACTGTTTCAAAAGAAATCGATCAAAACTACTCAATGTGTATAGCTATAAGACAATTAATGAAACAATAAAATCTAAAACTTATACTATAAGTTCTACGTAAAAACATGCACAGTAACCGTAGAATAAAATGAGCAGCAAGACACTATAAAAACTACTCAATGTGTATAGCTTTTAGACAATTTATGAAACAATAAAATCAAAAACTTACATTTTAAGTACTACGTAAAATAAAAAAACAAAATGCGATTTTTAAAAAACAATCCCACAGTTGATCAACAGCCAAAGGCGCTAAACATAAAAACATTTAACGTATCGCAGATACGAATACGCTTTGCAACACTGTTTCAAAAGAAATCGATCAAAACTACTCAATGTGTATAGCTATAAGACAATTAATGAAACAATAAAATCTAAAACTTATACTATAAGTACTTCGTAAAAACATGCACAGTAACCGTAGAATAAAATGAGCAGCAAGACACTATAAAAACTACACATTGTGTATAGCTTTTAGACAATTAATGAAACAATAAAATCAAAAACTTATATTATAAGTACGTCGTAAAATAAAAAAAACAAAATGCGATTTTTAAAAAACAATCCCACAGTTGATCAACAGCCAAAAAAAACGCCATATACGTAAGTCGTGGGGTTATAATGAGTGTACATTAATTATCCCATTCGATCACAATTGGTCCATATTTTCTCAAGGACATCAGAATAGCGTACAGCCGCACTTCTGTTTGACTTGCTTTCGCGGGTAAAGCACGGCCCGTATGGCTTCGTCAAAAACGGTTTTCAGGCCCTCCTGTGTCTTGGCGGAACACTCCAAATACTTCACGGCATTCACTTCTGTCGCCATAGCCAGACCCTAAAATAAAAACAGAAGATGTTTGTTCTTTTTATCCATGTGATACCGCGTTATATATTCACGAGCGCGTGTGCGAAAAAAACACGTAGCTTGTCCCTCTTGCATTTACACAAAGCTATGTGGTATTGCCTTCGGATATGTTACCAGTACCTGCAGAGATGTAAGAGCGCCGGAGGGATATGTGAAAGTATATGTAGATTCATTGAGATATCTGGCATATGGAGACCGCTGAAGACATGTGAAAGTACCTAGGGTTATTTGAAAGTTAATGTTTATACGTTTCTACCATAGTACAACAGACGTGTGAAATTACATGATGATACGGGAAAAACAGACTTGTACTATGAAGGGACATGTAAAAGTACCGGTCTGTAGCTGTCTTTGGATATGTTAAGAAGTACGAGCAGAAATAAGAATTTTTCCAGTGAAAGGAGTGAGAATACTTTCGTATTTGCAAGTGAGTGTTCTTGGGGATATGTTTAAGTGCTCTCGGAAATGTGACAGTGAAAGTAGCTGGAGAAATGCGAAGGTACCTGTTCATATGTGATTGGCGATTCTTTTCTCCTCTTGAGCTCCTCTATAGTATTCGTATCCTCTCGGAGATCAAGCTTGAGTCCCACCATGATGATTGGTGTGCCAGGGCAGTGATGGTTCACTTCCGGGTACCACTGAACGGGGGAAAAACAAACCATCGAATGTAATTATTGCTATTCAGCATGCTTGGTATATTGTTCCCCAAAAAGTTTATTCCTCGAATAATAATTTTCACAAATCTTATTTTTTCACAAACTTGTGATGAATATTATCCCATTTGTCAAAACTGTGATACGCGTGTTAATCAATCAAAAATGTAGTAGGACATATTTAGAATACCACTATGATATTTGAAGAATTAGATCTTAATTGCTACACATGTGAAGAATGAAATAATAATTCATTTTTTTGGAGGAGAAAACGGATGAGGACGAAAAGTAGTAGGAAGAGGTACTGATGATGCTACTGCTGCTTCTGATGATCATCCTGAAGGTGATGATGATAATCTAAAATATCATACCTTATGCAATACATCATTAAAACTGGATGGGCTGATCAGCGAGAAACCGATTAAGAACACATCCTGAAAAAGAAATCAAAAGTATGACAACATGGAAAGGTGTTTGGAGATAAAATGAAAAGTAGAAATGAGGTGCACAACATTCTATTAAAACAAACAGATTTGTTGGATTGAAATTTTATCTCTGCAATGTCATTTTTAGAGGGCAAAATTAGTGACCATCCTTTATAGTCTCTATGGCTTGCGCGATATAAAATTTTGAATATACACTTTTTAAACGAAATGCTATAAGTAAACATGTCATAACATATGCACATGTCGACTAATCACGGGACAAGGTAGCCGATAAAGCGTATTAATATGGGAGTTTTCATTATTAGTGGTTCGTAACCTTAAACGTAAAAAGTATGTCGATTGAAGCAAAGTTTCAAAATCGACTTATTTAAGACAGTTATCTCTTTAAAAAAAATCTAAAACTTCATTTATACCACCGACAAATACCGCTGATAAATATTTCACCCGCTCTTATTCAAAGATTTATAGATGATAAAGCTGACCGAGTGTCTGGTGCACATGACCAGGGACCTTCACAAACCTGACTTTACGAAGCGTTTTGAAATACATTAATGTTATTTACTTTGTATAACCGTTGTAAAACAAAAGGTTATAATAAGAACTCTTCAATAAAAATAAAATGGAAACAATAAAAAATGTTCTATGGAACTTAAACAGCCTCTGAAACACAAAACTGCCTCTGAAACAACATAAAACGGTCTCTTAAAAACACAAAACTTTCTCTTAAACAACACAAAAAGTCTCTGACACAACACAGCAAGGTCTTTTAAACAAAGAAACCTCCGAAATACACAACGTTTGCTGAAAATCAAATCGATCACCTTTAGCGCTAGAACAAAACGTGTATAGCTCTCATAACGGTCACAGTTTCACAATTACCGTTTGCGGGTAGTCGAGTGGCCTTAGTCTGTCGTAGTCCATTTGGCCCGCTGTGTCACACAGTGCTAGAAAGATCGGTGTGCCGTCTACCGTTACGTTTGTGGAAAACTTGTCACTAACATAAAAATAGCATCATGATGACGTTATACCACATACTGCGAGATTTCACGGCGCACAAAATGATTTATATTTTGCCTTTAAACACACTTGGCGTGTCAAACTTTTTATGAAATTAATAAAGGGAGTTACTTTTAATACATGCGTATAATGCTTGTGAACTTAAAAAGCATTGCATGCAATGTTTTATTTCTCATTCCCACTGACGGCGTTTGGTTTTTTGGAAGATCTTAAAAAATGCACTGAAACGAAACCGGATGTTTACATGAGACGGCAACTGTCAAATCAGTCAAAATGGGAGAAAAGAAGAAACGCAACCCAAACTTTTCTTTTCAAGAATCGCTGTTGTTAACCCAAGAAATGGAAGAGACGCATCCCGATTTCATAGATTTGGGAATATCTTTCCATAAGGTGGACAATGTCAGATTCTGCAACCGTACGTGTAAAAATAATTGCTTTTTTTAAATGTAGTTTTAGACACAAACCACAGAATAATTTGCTTTAAAATGTCGGAGAGCTGAGTGGTATCAGTATGTGAATCGATCCATTGCATTATGTTACAAACTTAAAATGAACACTGAAATAAAAAGGACAAAACATAGAAATGAATGTTTTTAAGATTTTTAAGATATTTTAAGAATATGGATCTATTTTACATTTGATGCTTAAAAGTATATGACATGTCATGAATAGAACCTTCGTTTAAACGATAAACAACGAACGTCTAAAATGTTTTTTTGTTTTTTTTTTAAATAGCTTGCATGATTATTTCTATAAGATCCTGCTGTACACATTGACCGACACGAATAAAAATACATTTTGTATAAAACCAAGGCAGAAACACTTTTCCGTGTCGTTAGAACACCGTAAATGGATGTTCATTTGTTTAACACACCGTAAATGGATGTTCATTTTCCATTATTTTATGCTATATTGGCTCTATGCGTTGCTTATTTATCATTACTTGATATTAATTATTCATTATGTAATGCTAGTTTTAAATTATACGTTGTTTATGTATCATTACAGGTTGTTCAATTTCCATTATATGAACCAAGTTCGATATTATACTCTGCTTATTCATCGTACATGATGTTACCTTGACATAAAACGATGCTTATTCATTATAAGAAGATGATAATCTGTTTATTATATGATACTCATTATCCATAATATGATGCTAAATATCCATTATATAATTCTTATTTTCCTTTATGAACAGAAGGCTAACGACCTCCTCCAGAAAAAAGTAACAGAAGCAACGAACATTTCATTTCTTGGTAGAGAAAGAATCGTCAGCACAGACACTATGACGACGAAGAGTCAAAGCCTTATGGAAGCTCAGCGCCCGACTAGATAGTATTTAATACCCAAAGACATTTTCAGTTTTTTTCAACATCGGACACTGGAATGTGAGATCAATGTAAAGACGTGGAGCAACAGCACAGATGACGAGGTAGATGGAAGGTTACCGATCGGACATACCATTGGACATAAGCGAGTGCAGATGGACAGGAGCAGGTAAGATGCAAATATCTTCGGGACAGACACTGATTTACAGTGGGGATGAGGAACTGTATGAAGGTTGTGTTGGTTGCCATAATGAAAAGTCAACAAGCAGTCAAGTCATTCCTGGAATGGACACCCATCAATAAGAGGATCATAACTGCAAGATTCTACTCAAAATATCAGAGAGTGACCATCATGACATCCAAGTGTTCGCTCCTCACAACAAAAAAGAAGATGCTGAAAAGGAATCATTCTACCAAGAAATTCAGGAAACAGTAGACCAATGCAACAAGAGTGAAATCATGTTATCATGGGCGACCTAAACGAAAGAAGAAATACTTTGCGAGTTTTACCAGATGAATGGACTTGTTATCACAGAAACACAATCTCCCCATAAAAAATACGCAATGCAACATTGGGCTCAGCAGAAGGAAAAACCAAGAACCAGATAGACCACCTTTTGATCAGCGGCCATCAGTACTAAACTGGCGCGCACAGAAATGAGCTAGTGAAGTCCCGCATCAGACTGCGCCTCAGCACTGATAGGAACCGCAACAAAGTCAAACCAAGACTGGATGTGGGACGCCTGCAAGATCAAGAAACCAAAAAGAGATACTTTCAGGCAGTAAGAAACAAGAGCTGTGTGAGTGAAACACAATGCCCCCATTGCATTTTAAAGCCGCACAGCAGCTATGTTAAAAAAAATTGTCAAGTCCAAGGCCGATAAATTTGTAAAAAAAAAAAACAATGGACCGGAACGAAACTCCAACTTGATCTGTAAGTCATGAACAAGGTAGACTCACACCAAAATAAGGTTAATATCTGCAAGCGTTTAGAAAAAAAGAAAACTATTATTCTTGAGAAAGTTTCTAGGTCTAAGCACAATAATTTTGCCAAAAAATAATGGATCGGAACAACATTCGAACTTGATCTTAAATTCTTGCAGGTAGACTAACATACCAAAAATCAGGTAAATATATGTGAGCGTTTAATAAAAAAGCCTGGATAACTGTTATTCTAGAGAAAATATCTGAAAGCGTTAAGGAATAAACAGTGCGACTGCTTTATGCTACCCTACCGGGATGATACAAAGCTAAGATAGCACAGAAATGAAAGCGAAGACGTTAACGTGAAATGGTAACAGAACGAACGGTTATGTGAAAGCAACAGAAGAAATACTTAGTTTTAAGAAAGGGAAAAGGAAAAACTTTCCATCGTGAGATGGAAAGAACATTTTCAAGAATTGCTTAACATGGAAGCACCGGAAAAACCACCACAAGAAGAGTTAAACATATCAGAAGAAACACCAAATATCCAAGAAATTAAAACAGCACTGAAGGCCCTCGGAAACGGAAAAGAGCCTGAGTCAGACCAATTTTCCACAGCAATGCTTAAAGCAGACCTTGAATAAAACAGATTGGCACTAAAAAGGATTTTATGTGGGAAAAAAGAGGTTGTCCAAACACAATGGACCAAGGGAATTATCTGCAAATTACAAACGAAAAGCAATCTTCAAGACTGCGAAAACTGGAGAGGAGTTACCTTAGTACCCTTGGTCAGTTAAGTGCTCAGCAAAATCCTTTTCACCAGGATAATGGCGGGAATGGATTCTTCGTCCAGAAAAGGGAAAAAACCGAATTCAGGAGATACAGAGAAACTGTCGATCAGATATTCATCATCAGAAACATCCTGAAACAAGTCCACGAATGTAACGCCACCTTATACATCCGCTTTTTTGACGTTGAAAAAAGGCGATTTTATACACAAAAACAGTCTTTGGGTCATCATGAGTCAATATGGAATTCCCATGAAAGCTATCCAGATAGTCGAACCGTTTATGTGGACTTTCCGTGCTTTGAAGTAGACGAAAACTAAACTACAGAATGTTTCCCAGAGATTACAGGAGTAAAGCATGGATGGTGCATGTCGGGATTTCTCTTCCTCCTTGCAATAGACTGAGTCATGCGGAGAACTATGGAAGGTGAGAGAACTGGAATCAGATGGAACTTCACACCTATTTTAGAGGACCTCGACTTTGCAGACGATATCGCACTATTATCATCAACAATTAAACATCCAAAAACCAAGACAACACAAGTGGAATAACACAGGTTACAGTTGGACTGAAGCTTAATGTCAAGAAGTGCATGGTCATGAAACCAAGAGAAGCAGGGAGCATGAGCGGTGAGCCGAAAAGAAGGAAATGGAATTTGATTGGTCATTTTCGTAGAAAAATACACAACCGACGACTGTGCTGTGGTCCTCGGGTGGACACCAGAGGGACGAATGAAAAGAGGCCGACCCAACACTACTTGGCGGCGCATGGTGGATCTGGAACAGACTGGTGCAGGCTGGAACACATGGAACTCAGCACGACGTGCAGCTGCATACCGTCCCTAGTAGAGAAATAATGTTCTAGCCTTGTGTGCCTTCTGCCACGGAGATAATTAAGGTTAAAGTTAGGTTTTGTCCGTTATATGATGCTCTATTTCCATTATATAATTCTCATTTTCCATTCTATGATCATATATCGACAATACGCACCGCTTTCTATCATAAAATGATGTTTAATGTCCATTATAAGATGCATTTTTTCAAATACAACACTGTTTATGTATCGTTGCAATATATCATTTAACATATGGGTTTTGTTCAACATCGTATGATGCTAGCTTAGCATTATTGATGGTTTAATACTGCGTGGCGCTTATTTATTTATATTATGTGTCACAACTTTGACATTATGCGCTGCTTATGAGCATGACGTTATGTCTATTGTTCGTTATAAGGTTCTAGTTTGTTATAAAATGATACTTATTTATCAGTATATGGTGCTAATGTCCCACTATATGACGCTAGTGTTACATTATATTATGCATTAACTGATGCATATTTGGTGAATGATGGTCATTCTATATATTTAAGTTTTCACTCTCAGACGCTCGTAAGGATACCGAAAAGTTAGAACGTATAATAGTTAAACACACCAAAACCATGCTAGTACGAATAAGGGTGATGTGTATCACAAAGAACATCGCCAAAATGTTAAACTTGATATTAAAAAGTGCAACATAAAATAGAAATCATATTTTTTTCCATTTTCTTAGATAAATTATCTGATTTCGGTAATTATACATATTGAAGCCGCCACTCTCCGATGCTTGCGCCAATACCGAATCCCCCCCCCCCCCNCCCAGCAAGTACGTTTTATTGTGGTATTGGTAATAAATTATACACTTCTATCGATGACATTGATAAAAATAGTGACACAACATGGTGTTTACTACTTTCTGATACAAAATCGCAATACACAACGGGGAATTCGGGTGATTCAACTTTTTAAAGCTACCAATATTAAACGCTCGCCCGGGTTCCGAAACTCCTTGTTACAAGCTTTACGTATGATGGTTATTTCTGAGTTCATGAAGTGACGAAATCGTTATTCCACTAGCCATAGCAAAAATGCAATTATTAAGTATCGGGGACAGATAAAAAAAGTTGTGAGTTTGGGAGCAACCGAATACACAAGAAATTCGTGCAATTGTGATCCTTAAGTTATAAGTTATAATTCGTTCAGTGGTGAACAAGTGTTAGGACTTAACGTTGAAAATATTTGCCCTTTTACATGACACACATGCAAAGATAAATATATTGGTTTCTGCAAACACGTACAAATAATTGAGTAGAAAATGAATGGTTAAATATCTACAATTGAATCAGTCGATTAACCGATTCATCGAATGAAACGTTGTGGTATTATAAAACTTAAAGTAAAGGTGATTCTCTTTATTTAATTAAAAATCGAAATAAGGTAATTTTGATTATAACCGTTGATGCTATCAACAAATGATAGTTAATCATCAATTTTATTATTGACATGAAGTATTGTGGAAGCGATTATTTTGGAACGATCTTTATGAAATGGTCACTGATGTAAATATTTGTCTCCCGGAATGCAGTTTGTTCATCACAGCACTCTTTGACACTCATTGTACTGTATCTGAATGATCTTATTTTACAAAATGTTCACCATGGACTAGCAGAACCATGCATACAGACAAACTGACATCAACATAGAAAATGAGCATCATGAAATAGAAAAAATGCTGCATATAATCTCAAACAAGCATCATATCTTGGACAATGAGCATCCTGCAATGAAAGAAAAGCAGCGCATAATTTAAACGAGCATCATATTATGCCAAATGAGCATCATATAATGGTCATTATAAAGCACCTTGTATACATGCAAACGGACATCATATATCGAAAGATGCGTATCAAATAATGATCTAAAAATACCAGAACCTCGTATAAAGTCAAAGCAGCAATGTATTTTAGAAACTGGGCAGCATATAACGATGAAATAGCACCAGAACATATCAACTGGACATACTATGGACAATAACAAGGATAATAGAATAAGGTTTGCGCAAAAAATAATGAAGAAAGAGCACTTTTTAACCAAACATTGCACACCATATCATATATTTGTGTAGCTTTCATACGATTCATTCAAAACTCATAAAAAAAATTGTCATAATAAGGCAGTAAAGCCGTTTCATATCAGTGTATGTTAAACGCGTGTCTACTTATTAACAAACGGCTTAAGTCTAGCTAGAGTCGACAAGCTTATGCTATTTAAAGATAATATACATTTTAGCTTTATTTATGTGGCCCTCATTAACACTTGGGGATGCAAAACAATGACAGCTCTTAATAGGTTAAGTGTCAACGTCCGCTATAAGAAAAAAAGTCAACTCTCGTTGAATGTGCAAACTTACAATACTGTGGGATTGTAATACTCGAAATACTTGTTGGTAGTGAAGGTTATCATTAGGCATGTTTTACCGGTAGCTCTGAAAACAGTTACATGTCATGTGGTATTATGTTTTACATGTCATGTGATATTAAATATGATACAGGTTTTTCATCCCAATCATTTTAAACATCATCATCAGCATAGTAGTAGTAGTAACAACATCAGCAGCAACAGTAGCAGTAGAAGTAACTGTCAAATTCATGCATTGGTAGCTATAAACAAATGATTACATAAATATATTATTCAATTGTTTATTTATTTACATTTATATGTTTTATCACTGTTTCACTTATACGAATGCATCAGTCTATAGTTAACATAATAGAAGAATTTAAAAAATATATAGCAAAAGTAACTTACCCGCTGCCAACAATTACACATTTTATTGCCTGCATTTTTGGTACAGCTGCTAACGCTAACAATCCTTGTACGAGCTAAATATGTTTCTACCTCTGTATTACCTCACGGAAAAAATGCTCGAATTAATTGTTCAACAAACAAACTGAAAGCTGTCAAGATGACAATAAAACTTTTGCCCCATCATATAAATATATCGTTTGTTTTCCCCTGAAGACAAAAGCGTGACTTCGCTAGTTCTTTGTGACCTACTTTAAACTTCCTGTTTAATATACACTGTTTATACACTTCACCCATGATAGTATGCTTCATCGGTGGATTCGGTGAGAAGGGAAAGCGACATATGCTCTCTCTTAAATTTCATTGTCTTCGTGTGTGTAGTTTGAAACTTCTTTTTATTTCGTAACATGGACATGGTTTTGTTGTTTGTATATTGTTGTTGCTGTTTTTGCATTTGAATACTCATTGCTGTAACATATTTGCAACTGCAGTCACACGGGACGTACGTACGGAAATACGGACAAATGATACGTGTAATGTCTCTAACTTTTTCGGGGCATTAAACAGACAAATATGCCTTCTTTGGCAACTACTCAGACAGTGTCGGGTGCTGAAAACATTTAAAGTCCTCAACACAAAAAAACTACAAATCTGCTAAACCAACTTAAGAAACCCTATTGTCAATACCTCAGTTCAAAACACAACTAATCATGCTTCAGTGTCGATAGAACAATTTGTTGTTATGCTGTATTTGTTTTAAGATTCAACATCAAACAATACATGCGTTATTGTTCTTAAACCCGCGATGATCACAATCCAATCAATGTTATCTCGCCTAAATAATTAAATTGAAAACGGATACGATATCTAACAATCTATGGCATACGTTGATGATATACTAGGTAAAGCCGCAATATGTGATAAACAACGCGTGCCAGAATGACAAGAGGTATTTTCATAAGATTTTAACATACTCTTTAGCTTTAAGGCCGCACCAAATAAATCCGACTCGCTCTGTGAAAAGGGAGTTAAATGCATGTGCGTAAAATGTCGTCAAAGGTTAGCCTTTGCAGTCCGCACAGGCTAATCAGGGACGACACTTTTCGCTTTTATTGTAGTATGCGATTAAAGGAAGTCAATTGTTAGAGAAAATTCATTTTAGGCGGAAAGTGTAGTCCCTGATAAGCCTGTGCGGACTGCTTTACGCACATGCATTAAACCTCCTTTTCACAGAGCGAGGTTTAAATAATTTACTAGGATTCTGTTTGAAACATAAGTTTGCACACACGCTCACTTTTGTACAGTTTTCAAATTTTATAATGGAGTTCTCTAGGTGTGACTCGATCGCTATAAATTTTACATTTAACATTTGGATTGAATACTACGTATTTGTAAACATATTAGAAATGTATATTACATAAGAAATAAATGTTTCTGTAGTTTGCAAAGACAATGATTTGGAAGGGTTAAACATGAATTTGAAGGGATTTTAGAAGCCATAACATCTTGGTTAAGTGTCTTTTCAGTGTGATTCAGTGTGATTTATTATATCATTCTTGAACAAGATAAAGTCAGGCAATACCTTCATGTTAAATTCACACTTGGGAAATATAAATCCAAAGTATAAGAATGATAGAATGTTTAAGAAAATCGCAATGTTTAAAACTATTCATGTTCTGACCTTTCACGTCTTATAATTATACGACTCTAATATCAATATTTTCTGAAATTCAGTACAAACAAACTCACACCTGATATTATGCTCACATGTCCTTAATTTATAATAATATAACAAAAACAACAACATATTACATGCGCTTTCAGAAGCTTATTAAACGGGATTTTACACAAATAATTTAGTTTTTTTTTAAACTGCTTCTAGAAGTATTCAAGCATATGATGAGGTATTCGACATAAACTGTATATAAGCATTTATTGTATTTTTTTTGCATTTTGATACAATAAATTTGAATTACGTATATCAACAGAATAATGCATACATGTACATGCAATTTAAGCTGTTTACTTCAAGTCCCCTACTAAAACAAAAACTCACTAGTGTCTGCAATAGCAAACCAATGACCTTGAAAATCTACACCGAGTTTTAATTGCCAACTGTGCTTGTAGGCTATATGCGATTTATAGATAACATGAAGTATTAAAAGGTGTTTATTTGACCCGTAAAACAATGCGCGTTTGAAGACAGTTGTCACAAATTGTTTGAAAAAAAAAACACACGTTGTTAAACATAGTGGTCAATCGTTCATACGTATTTACATTGCAGAATTGGAAAATATACTGGAGCCTTATTACAAATATGTGTGACGATAATGTACACAGTTAATATTTGATTGGAATTTTGCGTTAATAAAATGTTTATCTATTGCTTTATAATGGACAAGGGCAAATTGAGCAAGTTTATCTAAACAGAACAGATAACCTTCGCTTCGATTTTCTATAGTTGTCTATGGAACGCCAAAACAGATAAGTTTGGGTTGAGTTGACATTATGTTGGGTTAAGTTGACATTATGTTGGGTTTCAATTGACATTATGTTGAGTTAAGGTGACATTATGTTATGTTAATTTGACATTATGTTGGGTTATGGTGGCATTATGTTGGGTTAAGTTGACATTATGTTGGGTTAAGTTCGCATATTGTTGGGTATTAAGTGACATTATGTTGGATTAAGTTAGCATTATGTTGGGTTAAGGTGACATTATGTTGGGTTAAGTTGTCATGATGTTGGGTTATGATGACATTATGTTGGGTTAGGTTGGCATTATGTTGGGTTAAGTTGGCATTATGTCGGTTAAGATAACATTATGTTGAGTTAAGTTTGCATTATGTTCGGTTAAGTTCGCATTATGTTCGGTAAAGTTGACATTATGTTCGATTCAGTTGACATCATGTTCGGTTCAGTTGACATTATGTTGGGTTAAGTTGACATAATGTTCGGTTGACATTACGTTATGTTCGGTTCATTCTGATTTCTTCGGTACAGAAATCATAAAATGGCGGATCTGCAAAAAACATATTTTTAAGTGTCAACGATTCGCATCTGCTGACGTCTTTGCTTTTCAAAGCATGTCTGAAAATCGGTTTAAGTATAATATCCTGAATCTATATTATATCCTGTATCTCCTAAAAAAAAACAAGTGCACAGTTTCAACCTAAGACCAAAATAGAAAATTCCATTTGCGTCTAAAACATCACAATAAGAATGACGATAAGTAGGTAGGCTTAATTTTTTTCTTCATCAGTTTTTTGATGATGCCCTCTTTAATATGAATATGTAAGACATGCAGAAATATTCGCAATCACTATTTAACAGTAGTTAATATGTATTTGTTGTTAATTTAAAGTTAATTTAGCAAATATGATCGAATATAACAAACATTAAATCAATTAATAGTTTATTTAGTGAATATGATAAAATTTAGCAAACATGATCACAAACTTAACCTTAAATACCAAACAATGTTAAGGGACTGCACACAAAAATAATATTCGGTCGGGTTAGGGGGAAGAAACAACTCTTTTCACGCCTCATGGAAATATGATTTAAAGAATACCAGCATTTTTGTTAGCCCCAAAAAATGCCGTTTTGACGCAGTTGGTAAGTAAGTGTCTACCGGATGGGTTGAACTCTGTCCGGGTAGGAAATCCTAAGTCATTTGCTTTTAAAGGATATACCAATATAATTCGGGCAAGGTCAGAACCTACGCAGTTGCATGCATTTTAAAGGTTAGAATGGATGTAAACATTTGCCCGTGTTACTGATATTTTAAGTAAATCCCGTGCACTTGCACTTGCTAAACAAATAATGACGTACACATTTTAAAAAACAACACGAACCACTTCGACTCTCAACGTAGCCTTGTTCACCGGGAAAATTATGCACAGATAACTATATTGTGCTTATTCAGATCCTGTATTAACATAAGCCTGAATGTTTCGATAATAGATAACAGAAGTGTTGACGACAACTTTAACATCTTGAAAAGAAAGTTGAACCACCTCGTTTATTGACACATCCTTGTTTACAGGAAAAGTGATTTAAAAATAAATAAAACTGTACAGATATCATTTCTTAAGATCTTCAATTAACAGCAACGTTCATGTTGCATTGACAGAAAGCATATTTAGAATGATGCCTCTTGAAAAGAAAACAAAACACTTCGTGTCTTGGCCCATCCTTGCTCAAGCGATGATTCTTGAGATAAACAATATTTAACCTACAACACGGTCAGTAAAAGTTGGTGCACCACTTGTTGGAGATGAAACAATAAACGGCAACGATATTTTCAAGGTGGCGCATTAAATGAAAGTCAACCGCAAATTATAATTTTAAAGATGTTATATGTGATTGACAACATGTCTAAAAAAGGGGCACAGAAGATAAATTCGTAGAAGATGTATTGATCCACAAACGTTCAACTTACTATCACAATCCGAAATGTGAGGCTTGATCTGTTTAAGTTAATATTAGTTGCAAAAATAATTATTTTTATTATTGCTATAGTTGTAATAATAATAATAATTATTATTATAATTATAATAATAATACTAATAATAATAATAATAATAATACTTATAATAATAATAATAATAATAATAATAACAATAATATATTAATAATAATAATAATAAAATAATAATAATAATAAAATAATAACTATATTAAACGTACAACACGGTCAGTCAAAGTTGGTGCACCACTTGCTGGAGATGAAGCAATAAACGAGCAACGATATTTTCAAATTGGCGCATCATAATCATCATCATCATCATCATTATCATCATCATCATCATCATTCAACTGATGATAACATTTTAAAATGTCGCATTAAAAATGCAATTTACAACGATTATATAAATGACAGGGGAAATAATTTATGTTTAGAGATTTTTATTATTGGATTTTTTTTTTGCGGCGAACGCATCTATTAGCTGAAAATAGATCTAATAAGTCATTTAATAAAAGGCTATACACATATTATTTCGTCTATTTGTTTCAGCTCCCCTGAACTCGGTGAAGCATTGACATGGTACATCGTTCACAGTCCGTAATGCTTTAATATCTGAACGAATTGAAGCGATACAGACTTCATATAACATTAAATCTACATATGAAAACATGTATTCTACTGATGAAGGTTATGGCCGAAACATGTTCAGTATTTAAGAAAAAAATAAACAAAAGAAACGTGTTTGTACGGTATATTTTAATTAATAATTTAATCTATATCATACTAACACGGTTTGTGATATTGCGGTTGTATAAGAACATTCTAATTTTAGGGAATGCAAACATCACTACGTCCGAAACATGTGTTCGACATCGACTCAACAACCTATATAATTAAAATAATCATGCCAATATTAACCGTCACAAAATGACACGATACTATGACTGACGATGTAGGTGTGATTCTTTGTTTGACGAAAATTACTTGGTACCTACTTAAACCTAAGAATTCGTATTGATGCCATCAGGATCGGAAGTCGATATTTAATTGGTACCCACTTTTTATTTGGATGGAACCTCAAACAATTAGTAGGTACCTACCATTATTTAGTTAGTACCTACCAAATTTGACTTTTAACCATGTATCGTGATTACTTCGAATGTTGCTGCGTTTTGCTTGTTATAAAATAAAACGCAAACATATTCATGTACAATTGACAATTTGATCAAGAATATTAGACAGTATACGAGTTAAAACATTCAGTAGTATGTCAATTAATAAGAAATGTGCAGGCATGATGGACTAATTAAACAGCTATCATGAATGCTTTAAAAATAAACTTGTAAGTTGGTAGAGCTAACACGCTTGCAGGAAAAGTCATCAAGCATCGTGTTTTTATTATCGCTTGCGAACAACTAAGGTTAATTAGTCCTTCAGCCAAGTACCCA
>VMBQ01006823.1:0-55707 GCA_007657795.1 Dreissena rostriformis
CAAATACGTCATTAAACTACAAATTTAACATGTTGTAACATTAATATACATATTTATCTTTGGATTCGGATAGCAAACACCTTCTCGAATTATTTCTTAGTATTTTAATTTTGTTTAAATATGTACTGATCATCCATTTCATGCTGGTGTTCGATGGAAGTTTATTTTGTGTTAATATAGTCCGCCGTTCTTCCGCAAAAAAAATATTTTCGCAATACGAAGTGCTATACCATTAATTAGCCAAACAATGGTCAGTGTCTGAAAACCCAATGAACAGAACATAAATGCAAAAAAAGCTAAAGAACTCACCTTTAGCTTGTGGCTTTTGTTGTGGTCTGTTATCGAAGTGCCATCCGTTATCAGAGTATCCGCATATCCGGTGTGGTTATGGTCCTCTACAACGCTTGTTTACGTTATCTCCGTGGGGTTGAAATTGATCACGTCTTAGACATCTTACAATTTATAAAGGCTTGTGAAGCATGATGACTTAAAAAATATTCTTATTTGGAAACACAAGGCCCACATATTTAATAATTGGTATCTGAGATTATGTAATGGTCCATACACATATTGTTTAAAACTAGCCGAGATGCAGGGACCCACGCTTATTCTTTAAAACAACAACACAAAAAGGTATCGTATCCTATTTGGCATGTAACATCCTATAGAAGTCCTCTATTAAGTTTGTTCAAATCATGTAACTGGGGTCTAAATTGGGGTGTTTGTTTATTTGTCTATTGTTTTAAATTGACTCATATAGCATATGAACTTTTAAAAAAATCTCTTAAACCAAAATGCATACAGCTTTGAAAGGTGAACTATTTAGGGTCATATTGGCCTCTCGTTTAAGACTAATAGGCAGTGCAATACACGTCTATTTCTTTTATTAGAACAGATGCCACTTTAAACACGCACTAATTCATATTATGTCATATTGCTTTGGCTTTAAAATTATGGAGTTGCTATGTGGTACTTAAATGGAAAAAAAAACACATAAGATCTACCTAATTTTAATTCACAGCATATAATGTTACACATATAAAAACCGTTCGCACCATATACAGTTTCTTACCGCAGACTGCCTATATCAAATATCGAACAGTACCAGAGTTGCATTTGTCATAAAACATTGATACGCATATTTTTAATTGTGTATATTTATGTTTACGTATTATAATTCAACAGAAACACAAGATACGGATCGCTTTCATAATGCATATTTAATATTTTATATGTTGTATTATGATGCTCTACGTTATTGACTGTGTTTATGTCCACATACAAGTATGCATTATCTGTACATTTATTGATATAAAACAAAACAATGATTTTATTTTTATTTTTATGTAAGCTTGCACAAAGATCAAAACATTAAATATACGTATACAATGTAAACAAGACTTTTAATAGACGTTTAAACGTTAATTATCGTATAAAAATATCTTAGAAACATAACGCTTATAAACTTCCAAATATCGTTCGTTTTAGCAAAACATTTTTCAAAGTGATATATTGTAAAAGTCTTCATACAAAATTAGTTGTAACAGGAATTTCTTAACATTAAAAAAAAATACTCATTTTAATTACATATTTAGTTCAAAACAAGCACAACAAAAATGCTAATGACTTTCACAAGGGTGTTTTATAATACAATAAATGAATAACAAAACAAATCCCCTACCCCTAAAAAAAACAAATCAACAACAACAGCAAAATCTAGTGAGCATCTTGCCAGGTATTGCTTATATAAGTTTTGACTATACACATGCTCGGATGTTTCTTATAAGAACATATTTAACATACATTGCGTTAATACTCATAACCTTAACTTTGCTGTTAATTTTTATAACACACACGTTAATTGCTTTGGTAAAATTAGTTTGCCATACGTTTTAAAACAGATAACGTTTTTTTTCTGTTATCTAAGATGCAGGGAATTTAAACATTTATAATGTTTAATCCAAAATGTCTCTTACTTAGGACGACTTATGGGGTAACTTTTGCGATTCAGATAACCCCTTCATCCACACGAATGGGTTTGTGTTGACACCTTCAATTTTCTCTTTAGCTCCCTGAGCAATTCCTTTCCCGAGCATCGGTCCATCTCGGTGTAAGTACATAATCGGCCAAACGAAGTACTCCACAAATGGACCACGGGACGTGTATTCTTTGAAATTATCTTTATCAAAAGCAGGTCTTTCTTTGACAACGTTTTTTGAATAAACGATATCTGCCTCTATTTTCGACAATATACCTTGTGTATCTTCTTTCTTGTTTTGATTTGTCGGTACAGGGTTTTTGGCCTTTTCATTGGTATTTTCATCGTTATCCACTTCATGTAAAATCCTGTGGTTTCGGGTCGTTGGTTCCACATTTTTTGACACAGAAAGGTTGACTGTGTCTTTCTCAATTGGCTTTATGGTTTTACTATCCCAGGTACCATCCTTCGTGCTTTGATCCGAATATTGATTTGGGTCATAATCCTGAAGTGTCGATTGCACCGCTAATACATCGTACTCGACATCTATCTCGTTTTCGTTATCAAGTGTCTTATATGTTCCACTTCCCGATAGGTCTTGTTCTGTACCTTTCTTCTCTAAAATTGAAAGTTTATAAAATGCGCCGACAAGCTCATCAAAGGTATTTGTTTCTCGCACGTTAGGGAAGTCTTCATTTGGTCTATTACTTGAAGTTTTCATAGATTCTTTATCTTGCGAACCATCATTATTGGTATCATTTTCATTTTGATGAAAATTAGTGCCATGCTCCACATTGCATTGAATGCCAGTATAGAAATCAGTTCTAGTAGAAGGTTGTTCGGTTTGATGTAGTGGCATCTCATACGTAATCGCCAAATCAGATGTCTGCCTATCAATTTCTGAAGCGGTATGTGCATAGCTTTTCAAATCGTTTAGACAGGTGTGTCTCCCTTCTGAATACTTGATTTCAGAGCTGGCTAAATCATGATTATGGAAACCTTCCTCAATTTCGCTACGTGCTGGCGTCGGTTCATTTATCACTTCATCAACTGCATAATGGGCATTGGATTTGTCACACAATTGGTAATCTGTGTTTGCATGCATCTCATATTCATGCTGTTTTGTATGTGTGTTTAGATATGGCAGTTCTTTCTCTCTCGAATCAGCCTGCTGGTCCTCTTTCACGCTGTTGTCTGCATTCAAATATGCTTCAGCAGAAACTACGTCGGTTATATTGGTTGGCATCTCATAAGTTTTCGACAAATCATGGTTTTTGTGCATAACGCTGTCAGTAGCAGAATGACCCTCGCCGGTCATTGCGGCCGAATTGATTTTGCTCTCTTCCGAATTCGTGCTTGAAAGGCTGACTAAATCACGTGTATGCATACCTTCCTTAATTCCGTTACGCTCAGGAAGCGATACATTCATAATTGCATCATGGTTATTGTCATTTTCACTTGCGTGTTTATCTTTGTTCGTATGGATTTCATTGTCGAGTTGCTGAGTGTTTGGCTTTTCCAAAGTGACTGATTCAGTCACCATAGTGCTGTCCTTAACGACATCAGATTCACAATGCTCCTTTTGATCAATTGAACTTGCATCCGACACTTTATGTAACCAAGCATCCTCCTGGGACGGCCGTTCCAAACAACGTTGCCAATCAGGACATTCAATGACGACAGGCGGATCATTTGCAGTCATCAACAGCGTCAGTTTAATGCACGTAGAAATGTAATTTCTTACTGCACCAGATTTTACCAATCCTGTTAAAGTTTCGTTGCTGCACATTTCGAGTAGGTATGCAGCGTATTTCTAAAATAGTGTTATGGAAACGTTGAATTTAAATACTTCATTTTGACATAAAACACACAACTTGTCTTAAACGAATCCATTGCTAACAAACTGAAGCAAGACGAATATACGTTCTTTATGTCATCCTCAACTTGTAAATAAATGTATTTGATCTCTTCAAGTATTTCAACAAGTCAAATTAGTAAACTGCAAAGAAGTATGAATACTCTGGCATAAATACAATAACAGTATATTGCTTGCATAAATGTTACCTGTTCAATTTCTGAAACCCGTTCAATGATTTTCTGTTTGCGCCCGTCCTTAAGAGACTTCAATGTTTGCTGAGCAGTTTGGGCAGTCTATAACACGTGCATTTATTAAATACATATAGTGTCGGAATTATTTATCAAATACTGATTAAAATAGCAATTATCTCATATGTGAAAAGAGTGTCTTTATTTTTGTATGCATTCATTTCATTTTGACATTGTCATAAGACCAGGACTACTGTGTTCTTATTTGATGAGTAATCCTTTTAAAGCCCAAACTCGTCCACTCGTTGTCATAGAGCTCCAAAAACTGTTCTCCAAGTTTAGTGGGTCGAAACTGGTCACTAAGGTCAGCAATATTGGGATTGTTGTCTCGAAGTTTTACCGACATCATTGCACTTAACCTGTACAGGATCAACGAGTCAAGTCAAATACACATGTATAAGAGGAACACAAGGGAAAGTTGTTCGTTTGAAAACAGCTAATATACTAGTTTGGGTTTCTTTTGCTTTTATTAAGCGTTTATTATAATAAAGATTATGCTTGATTCACAATGGAAATTTTTATAGAACGTATACATTAGGTGAGCTAATAACGTTAAATAATTATCATTTCGTTTTAACAACATCTTTCAAATACAAACCTTCTTAATGCATCCTGCTTTTCCTCTTCGAATGTTTTGTTTTGCGCCATTAAGCTGTCGATTTGAGTACGTTTTTCAGACACCACTTTTTTGTTATGTTGCATTTCTGTTTCCATGTTTGATATGTGTTTTGTAAAGTGTGCAATCTCTTGTTCTACCTTGATATTCTGTTCTGTGAGTTTGTTAATTGTTTCATTGCTTTTAGTGATAGTAGCGCCACGTTCATTTAATGTAACCTTCATTTCGCGTGTTTTATCTTCTAAATGTTTTATTTGTTTTTCTTTTTCAGATAGCATTTGTCGGTACGTATCCTATTGTCGTTCAAGGTCTTTCCTAAGTTTTGAGTTTAGTTCTTTAAGCCCTGCGTATGTTCCGGTATATTCGTACATTCTTTTTCCAATATATCTATTTTATCTCTTTGTTCTTTTATTGTATCATTTAATTTTCGTTCATTATCTTTAAAATTATCTTTGAGTTGTTCTGTTTTGGCTTTACTTTGCTCGTACTTCTCTTCGTGATGTTTAAGCTGTTTTTCCAGGTCTGTTTTGCGTTTGGTGAGTTGTGCAATAATAGTTTTAGTTTCATTACCATTTTGTCGATCTTCTTGTTTAAGAAGGTCGGTGGTTTTCTTTTCAGAACTCTCCTTTTAACTCCGAGCTTGATCATCGACGTCTTGATGTTTCGATGATGATGGGATGGATTTGTTCTCATTGTTACATCTTGCGTTATCGCTTTTTTGTCGGACAAAAGGTAGCCTATTTAATTTAAATGAAATTAGTAATACACAACTGTTTATGTGTACTGTAAATACAACACAAATAAAGAGAATAATTAGATAACACGTCTTGCACAATTGCAATTACAGTGCTTGCATGACTGTAATCTAGGATGTGCAATATATCCCTCATTTGTCTACTGCAACAATAATCTAAACAGTATTCCTTTGGAAACAAACAAAGTGCTGTTTTTATGCATATACATTAAAATATATACGCATATGTTCAGAAATAAGTGCAAAAGAATTGTTAGTGAAAACTATTACTTGTGTAATATGTTAACGTATTTTAAATTATTAGTTTTGTCATGCTATCAGCTAAAATAATGTGCGTGGTGTGAATCAATTTATTTGCTTTGAACGAAACTTCTCGAGAAATGTGGATTGAATAAATTACAAAACATTATAAAGTGTATATGTACATGAACAAAGTTTGATGAACAAACTCACTACATTTAATTAAAACAATTTTCAAAATCGGCTATAAAAACATTTAAAAAAACACTCGTAGCATTAAATGCATTTCTATATATGCAATACTTTTAATCGATTAAAATATAACTGTAAAATGTTTACCATTTGAAGATGAACAGCAAATATTTTACAATAAAACTACATCTGGTTTCTGAAATAGAAAAATATACCTGATTTGTTTTAATTGTTGAATTGCTCTTCAATTAGTGAGCGTGCGCATTGTGGTCTGAAAAATGAGTCTTTGCCTCAAGTCAAACTAATGATATTTTTGCTGTATTGAATATTCACGTAAAACTAGTCGACCCCGAGACGCTCAGTCGGACACGGCTTCCGTGCCTTCGATACGGAGAGCCTTGAGGTGTCCTGCAAGCTTGGGGCGGTCTTACAACCGAAGCCGGGCGGCGACCAGTCCAACGTACGAGGGAGCTCGCGCAGCGGTTGCGGAGAATCGGCCGCCTCTCGCATAGCGCAGTTTCTCAAATGGTTGGGTGATCGGTCGGCCGGCTGGTCGCACGTTTCCTCTGCGGTCGCGGCCAGGCTCACGTGCGAACACACAGTCGCATCACTGGCGACTCGCAGGGGCGATAAAACACATTTATTTTTAATTCCATTCTTTCCCATATATTTATGCTTATGCGGACAGCTCCCGACAAACACGGACGTAGGGACTAACGGCTGACGGATGGACAACGTCAAAACAATATCCCTCCGTCTTTTTTGTTGTCACACATGGCTTGTTTTCCCTTCTCTGTCTCCCAAGATTGTTTTTAGCCGATGTCAGCATGCCTTTATAGATGTTGTCCGTGATAGTGTCGATGTCATTGTCTAAGATGTTTAGGGATGTAAACGTTCCACTTATTTGTGTTTGAAATGACTCTTCTATCTCTGAATCTTTCAGTGTGTCGAATGGTATACTCGGGTTCTTTTTGATGCGCTAGGTCTTATACTTCAGCTTGATGGTGGTGAGCAAATTGTCATGGTTACTGCCATTTATGTTAAAATAAACATTATAACTATTCAATTTAACTTAAACAGACAGTACGACGGTTGTCTGTTTGATGTTACAAGGAAGGGAGAAAAATATATTACCTAGAGTCAAATGTACACATGTGAAAAGCAATCAAGATTTTATTCAGCGACGGTGTGGGGAAATCGGATAAAGTGGCGAGTCGCACACTTTGAAAGTGTAAATTATAACGTAACCATGATCATCATCAATTACATCCGACCTTCTCCCAATCTTTCTTCTCAACATTATCAGCTCTATGTGCTCGGAAAAAAACGTGACAGGATGCAGAGATTTCGTACCCGCCTGGCTGTAGTTAAGTTGATATGCTATAAACCATAGATGAAATTGAACTGAATAATACTAACATAATCTGTTCTAATATAGCAGCCGCAAGAAAATTTAGTACCATTATGCTAAAATGGTCATGTTATTATCAATTTCGAAAATATGGCATCTCCAGCGTTTGTTTTCAAGTTAACCTTTTTAATTCCAACTTCGCTTGTATTTTCCTAAAGTGGGTTTTAACTTGATATTGTTATTTCAGTTTGCGCCATTCAACATCCAATTATGATATCGAACAGGCAGAATCTTCTTCGGGCTATCTTAAGAGGACACCTTCCCAAGGGAACGACCGTGATGAAAGCTACGGACAGAAATTCACCAACATCGATAATAAAAAGTTTACTTCTCCCCAAAGAGAGAAGAAATCCAATAATCAGTTTACTGATATTGAACTCGAAACCATTGCCCCTGACACCGAGCTATCAAATATAAAAGTTGAACTGGATACCGAATGTCAGAAACGTCAAAAGCTAGAAGCACAACTTAATGAACGTAATAATATTATTGAACAACTTGATAATAGAATCAAGGAGCTCGAACGCAATAAAGCTGCCCTTACAAGCGCCCACACAACTCTCACAGACGATAAAGAAAGATATCGAGAACAAAATGAACATCAGACAAAAACCATCAACGAGATGGATGGCAAATAAAGAAACTGAATGAAGATTTCAAAACATTTCAGGAAGAAAAACAAGACACACTACGCAGGTATGTCGTATACGAATTAATGAAACTCGCTGTCCGTTATTAGATGGTTATAGAACATGCAAACTGGCATCTTAGGTAATGTAATATCATAAGTAAGTTAACAAATACATACATTTGGATAAATAAGCGGCTGTTATAGGTATGTTCCTTTAATTAGGGGGTCTACGCTAAGTGCTGAATGCATCGTTAGAAAAGTTACATACTTATGAAAGTATGACATAGTAATCACAACAATCATCGTCCAGTTTTTTAGATTGTCTATGTTGCTGTATTTCGTTGACATTTGACACTTAATGATCTTGATATTTGTATTTCAGGATTGTAAAATCACAATACTGGTCTGAATGTGATGACTCGAGGTCGCCGAACGAGTATCAAGAACATCCTCAAAGTGCTGCGGCCTTGGCTAAGGTCCTTAATGAAAACGAGGGACATGAACTTACAAACATCGACAACGAATGGTAAACTTTTCTTCAAACAGAGCTTGTAAGATTACAGTCAATGTTTCAAAATCGTGAAACACTTCTTAATGACCAAAACACTGTCATCGAACAACATGAGAATAAAATCCATGAACTCGAACGTAACAACGCTGCGCTTAACAACAGCCTCGCAGATCAAAAAGAAGAGATGGGAAAAAAACTCAATACTCAAAAGCAACACTATACAAACATGCTGAACGACCGGAAAAGACAAATACAGAAATTGAATGGAGATAGCAAAAAAATTGGATGAAGAAAAACAGGACGCGCTGCGGAGGTATGTTGTTTATGTATTTGATAAATGTAATCAGTTTTCTGTGTTAAAACTTCTTTTAAAGAAAGAAACTATATATTGGCAAGGAACCAAATATTTTGATTTTCGACCTCACACAATATAGCTATGAATAGAACTAATAAAGAAACGATGTCTTACTCAAATGTCTTTAATGATGGTCTTATAGATTAAGTACCATGATGTCAACAAAACTTCGAGACAACAACCCCAACATTGCCGACCTAAGTGACCAGTTCCGACCCACTAAACTCGGGGAACAGTTTCTAAGCTTTATTACAACGAGTGGACAGACGCTATTGATGCTCTTCTAAGCGTATTTGAAGAGCGACATGCCATCAGCATACTGTTAGATATCGTCATGGTGCGTTCATTTCGTATACTCTGTTCAATGAGTGACAGACGAATGTTCGCGTGTATTACAAATTATGTATATCTGTATTTTATTATTTAGCAATGTTGACAACTTTGAAGGCTTTTGTCGCAGCATGTCGACAAATAACAATCATTGTGTTTGTTTTTCCATGATTCCTATCAGTTTTGTGACACAGAGCTCCAGCGTATGTGGCTATTCGCAAATGACTGGTTTATAGAAGAGGTCAAACATGTGTTATTTATCATGTAAATCTGTATAAGTTGTATATTCTTTTTGTCATTCTTGATAATATAATATTGAAAAAAGTGTCGTATTGGTAACTCGTAGCTCTATAACAACATCAGTCAACATGTACTTTCAGTAAAAAAAAACTATTAATACGTCTATCTTTTAAATTCGGTGCCATACGTGTAATAAAAATAAATCCAAAGTAGTTGACTAAGTTTCACTTAGTTTATTTTGATATTGCGAATATTCTAATGACGTTATGAATGAAAGCGCTTTATACTTATTATGGAGCGTACGTGTTGAAGCATACATATAAATAAATATGTGCTGGTTGTATTCCAGAATGCTCATACTTCCCAACAATTATCGAAGACTTTAAAAGATAGTCGCAAACAAAATATCAGTCGGCGTGTGTCAGACATTGAACAGGTAACGAAGCTTCGATTATTTACGTAAACGGTACGTTGGTCTCTAGTGACTGATATGACAAACGCTATAGAAAAGTCGTATATTAAAGTTTAAACTTCTATTTTATTGAAGATTTGAAAAAAATAGGTC
This sequence comes from Dreissena rostriformis, assembly GCA_007657795.1. Classification (NCBI taxonomy): domain Eukaryota; kingdom Metazoa; phylum Mollusca; class Bivalvia; order Myida; family Dreissenidae; genus Dreissena; species Dreissena rostriformis. Next base: position 9,930 of record VMBQ01006823.1, read on the forward strand.
AAATGTTTATCGATTGAAAAATCTATATAGCCCGTTGTTTCGTGCTTAGATGTTGTTTATTTATTTGACGTTATTACTTTCGCATAGTTCTGGTTTTAGAAATACACAAGATACCTAAGCGACATTTGCGATAACGAAGGTATGTCAAAGTTGGTGACAACGGCTCATTTAAGAACATACATTTCTACTTGCGTGAGACTAAGTCTTCTTATGACTGCAAATGATCCACCCGTAGTAATAGAATGCCCTGGATGACAAACATTTTCGGAGCGCCCATATCCAGATGAACCTTGTTCGCATACTTCCGCTTATTCCAACGACAACGCCGATCCAAATGATGAACAATCAGCTGTTGCTAGTAACACGTTGTTAAATAATCCAAATGATGCAATAGAAAATAATGATTGCGGCCAATCGATACAAAATATCTGTTGCTAGCAACACGTACAATTTTTTGAAACAGATATAATTAAAAAAAATATCAAAATAATTAAACAGTAAACTACTCATTGTAATTAAGGCATCTTATTAGTTAAACATTAATTTGATCTGTCCTGTTAGTTGTCAAAATAATCCAGGTAATGCTTGATGTATCCAAGGTTCTGTTTTTGTGTTAATTCCCCATATAGTATTTTTTAAATTTAAAAGACGGTTACAACACTATTACGTAACTAAAACAAACCCGAAAGGGTTCTGTTGAAATGAGACATATGTTGTGGAGACAAGCATGTGCATCTACAAATAGCATAGCATTATTGGTCTTGATTATAGTCAAATCTTTTATTGTGGGTGTCCGGATTAAAGTATTGTCCAGATTTACGAACTACGCCAGGATATTTATATTTTCCGTGATTGTATACGTACTTGATGGTTATTGTTTTATGTATTAAGCGTCATTAGTGAATGTCATATGAAAGACATGTGTTGTACTATACTCAGACGTAAAACAGTTGTTTGTTTCCAATAACCCGACCGACCCTTATTTTTGTTTACGCCGACCCTAAACCTTTTTTGAAATTACAGGTAGAGATTTCGATAATGTTTGCTTAATTCGCTCAAATAACTTATACTTGTCTGATCAAATTATATTAAATCGATGATATTTCCTAAGTTAACTTTAAATTAATTAAATAAACTAAAAATAAGTTTAAATATATATTAGAAAGATTTGTGCATGCCCTTGAATTTTCTTATATTGAATTGGGAATCTTTAAAAAGTTAGCGGCACAATCTGTTTAGCTGACCTACCAACCCTTCTATTGTGGCGATGTTGGTGGAAGCAAATGACCTTGGCCTAAAGTACTGTTGACTAAAGATAAGCTTATGTAGCGATCCTTAGCAAACAAGCATGAACCACGAGCCTAGACAAAAGGCCATTGGAACATGTTTACTTGCGAAGCAATTTAGCTTTAATCTTTTTTCACCATTTTTACCTAGAAGAATCCCACCGTTTTTGTCTTTATTTAAAAAAAAACAACAAAAGACAATACAAAAAAGTTTACGGAAAAGTACAAGATCCATTTCAAAAATGGAGAAGATTACGTCATTATAATTCGCGAGATTGCTTTATCCCACATAACGTGAATATAAGTAAGATTATCCCATGGCGCTGTTTTTGTCTTTTGGCGTTAGCCAGTAGACTTTCAAAAAGACGTCTTTTGGCGGTTGCCTTTTACCAAGCCGTTCAAAGTCCCGGATGTTCCCTGCTTTTGCTTGGACAGACGAAGATATACAATATAGCATTTTCTAATTCTTACAATTTTTCACTTAGAAACTTTTTTAAAAAGATTTTTTCCTGAGCATTTTTCTAAAATCATTTTTGGGGATTTTTTTTAAGACCAATTAACTTGAAAAAACGTTCTTAGATTGCGCGATTACTAATTTGTTCTAAATGCTCACTTTCCAGCCATATCAGCAAGACAGTTACTAGCGTTTCTTTAGTAATAATATTCAAGTTTACTCGCTGTGAAATTTCTAAGCGGGATGACATATCAGCATGAAAGTTACAAGCTTTTATTAAGTATTAATATTCGCTCTATATATCGACTTTACTCGCTGCGAAATTTCTTGGCGGTATGACCTAATTACAGTTACACTAAGTCAATTTGCGGGGATAAAAGTCGAGATATAAGGGGTATTTTAATAGGAAATAAACGCTACGGTAATCACCTTTTTACTGATATGGCTGGAAATTTAGCGTAATTTAAAAATTAATTAAAAGTAATTAAAGGGTATAAAACGGCGAAAATTAACAGTATCAGCAGTCGGCATGGACGTTGCCATCTTGATTTTCACGTGATTACCCCTTCTGCTATAGATATTAAGTTTCAAATCGAAAAGTGAACGTTTGCGTAGAGCAGTGGTAGCGCGCCCGCTTATATATCAAGAGGTTACGGGTTCGAATACCGACGACGTGTCGTTTTTTTTTTCTTACTTTAAAATTTAGTTAAGTCTATTTAAAAACATTAAAGATTTGTAAGCAATCATATATAATGACATTTGAAAAAATGCAAAAATCTGCTAACAATTCCATTAAAAAACCGTGGATGGGAACGAGATTTTGATTAAGTCATCGTAGTTCCACAACATGTTTCATATATGCCATCATTCAAATAAATATACTAAATATGTGCCTAACAATTTTTGCTAACTTTTTGCATACTCATTTATGTGTTTTTAACAAAGTGAATCTGGTTGTGTTCGATTTTGAGATAACATACTTTTTCATTGAATTAATTAATGGGGTACGTAACTTTAACTTGTTTTAACGGATACATAAATGTTGTTTCTTGCAGAGGAATGTCGAGTTTTTTTAGGGCTGAAATATCGTTAAACTGTGTGACGGCAAACATTTACCTTGCGCTTTTGGGCGGCATTTTGATATCGATCTTCAAATTATGTTGCATAGTATTTGAAATTATTTGAATAAGGATTGAAAACTTCAGAACGTGTGCTCCAAAATACAGCGTGCATATAATATTTTGCGTAAGTAAGATAGTCGGTAAATATAACAAAACCAACAACAACACAACAACAACAACAACAAATGGTTTCTTTCTGCTTAAATAAAAATGAAGCGATCGTAACAGTATACTAAATAGAAACAAACAAAACAAGAAATAAATGATATAACTTTGACCTTAGCTTCCGAATGAACAAGTCTTTCTGTCTCGTAAATAGTAATGATGTAATGATAACGTTTATTAAAACAAGAGCATTAAGATTTTCATTCATTCAACTTTTCCTTAAAAATTTACTTCAGCAGAAACTTCTCTGTATCTTTCCAATAGAATTTCAACGCCGTCGACGCTCTCGTTCTTACGTGCAATCCTAATTATGACATAACAGTGTTGTTATTGTTTTGTTTTTAACTTAAAGGTATGCATTTCTTAATGTCTTTAAAATATATATAATGAAGCTATATTATAGTGCGTTCTTTAAATATTGACTACATGTACAATTAATAACTTCTTCTCTAATTTTCGTTCATTTCATATTAAAAGTTTATTAAAAACACGAGGCTTTGCAACTAAGAGTACGAACTACACAGTATTATGTACAGTAATGCTCATATTTCTACTGAACACAAATAACAGAATAAACGTGTCATCACTCAAAATTCGATGCATTCTATTATTCATGCTTTTTACTTTGTATGTGTACCATGGTTCTGTATTTACCTCGATACAGGTAAAATGTGTTAGGTATTCAAGAAAGTATTCACATACCACATTTAATGACCATTCGGCCAATAGTTCACTAACAAATGAAAGCTTAAATACACATGGAACTAGGATCAGTTCAGATCGACGTCAAAACATCGACCAGACGCAGACATACATTTTGTATTTAAACATCCGTGAGTTGGGAACATAATGAAACCACAAGTTTTCATACGAAGCATGATTATTACATTATTTTTTTATACTTTCTAACTAAAAAAAATAGCAGAATTCAATAATTTTAAGTGGCAAACATGATGGTGTCGTTCCATTTTAGTAATGAATGACATATAACATGTATACTTTACTATTTTTGTTAATTAGCAGATTAAAACGAATAACGTTCTATACCAATCTTTATCATGGCATATCAGTGAAGTGTGTGCATACTCCAAATGTATTGATTAAGTGAACCCTGATGTTAATATCAAGTCTATAGCTTTTTCAGTATAACAGAAACTCGCAGTAAACTGGCATTACTTATTATCAAATGAATGCAACATGACGCGCACACGAATCGTATCTTTCGCTTTAAAGCTCGAGATAACAGTAAATACTTGAAGTAAGTGAATATTCTTTAATATAGATAGATAAATTGCCCATTTCTTGTAATTGCATGTTAGCATTCCGAATTTAATAGACAATTAATTATCAAGGTCGACGTTATCGCTCTCTTACAGATCAAGGTACACTAAGGTAATGATAGAATATCTTGCAATTACGTTATTCATCACTTTTACTAATTGTCCTATTTAATGTTACAAATTTGTGTGACACAATACTCATTTCTGTGTCGAGTGATAGTTGACGGGATATACACATTTCTAGTTTGGTTAGTAAATCTAACAGCCATCGAACGGCTATGAAACGAACACTCATCGTACTAATTCACGCATGCGTTTGCTAATACGCACTAAAAACACGATAGAGGATAAATATGGATTTATACATTCGTAATATAACACGTTCTACCCTTAAAGTTAGTGTGTTAAGCTTCCAAAATAATGTTACTTGTCTTTTTGTAACATGCCAATACAAAATAATTAAGTTTTCTATTTCATAATTTGTGAAGTTCTGGTTACAAATATCATAACCTAAGTTTGATCTCAAGATTCAAATTAAAGTATGGTTACAAATAAGATAATATTAGTAAACTGTAATTCATAGTAATTTTCCGTATAGCTCATTTTGTGCAACATCCTAATCTTTTGCCTACTTGCATAAGAACATCATTAACCACAGGAATACAAAGTGAGGCCGATTCTTCAGACCCTTGCTGACACATGGTTTCGTTAATAGTGATGATTCTTCGACAGGTATTGCGGCGTACAGTCCAATCCCACACATTTTTTTATTTTTGGCCACCCTGATGTAGCCCTTTTCACCCCAATCAGCGCCATAAGAGTTTTTCACGATCCAGTAGTCAGAGGTATAGCCTACCACGAGCACAGCGTGATTTGCATCTTTCGGACATTCCGGGTCGTCGAACACTCCTTGAATAATATATTGTGAAAATGAATCTAATACAAATACATGTGTATTCAAACATACCGATAGGGTAACATAATACAGTATACCATTTATTTTCTAAAATGGTCTTTGGACACATACCTCCTTCGTAGTTCTCGAAATTGTCATTGACATAGATAGATATTGATGTCGGACCATAAGAAGCGATGATAGATTCCAGATTCTGTTCACCCTTAACTATTTTGTAACCTTGAATAGTGACCTTGATCCTGCTAGTGCTAGCCTTACATTCGGATTCCTGTAAAAATGGCATGTACTTGACAAACACAAACTTAAAACGGGCTACATGCTACATCAAACTGACATTTAAAATGAGTTTAAGTGAAGAAAGGAGTTAAGCGACGGCTTACACAGTATTTTATATTTAAAACAATTATCAATATCAATTTAAATCAGTATTGATCACTGACAAATGATAAACTGATTTCGTATTATCAATTCATGCATTACTAATTAACCCTTACTATTAGTGATGCTATTATCAAAGAGATGTCTGAAAACAAAACTGTTCGATTTTATTTAACATGAGATGATATTTGGATCAGCAGATAATCAGTTTCCAATTAGAAAACTAGATAAACTATCGTGTAATATACCTTTAATGTTGCTCATATCTTGTTTGATATATTAAATAGTTCAACAGTTTGAATTCTGTTGTGAGGATGAGACCGTAAGCAGTAGAGCTATGTTTTGTGGATGTTATATATTGCCACTTAGTGTGTTTCAAATTTAATGTAGATACATCGCTAACTTGATAGTTAAAAACAGTTTATGGATGGAAAATATCTATGTGTATTGATAAATGTAAAACCTAATTTATTAAATACTTTGAAATGTTATCCCCTAATTGTTTAATATATTTACAATACTCACGACATTAGAACGCTAACATTATGTTTGTAGTATTCGATTCACGCGTCACGTTTAGCCATTCATATTTTAATTTTCCGTCTGTATAGTTACACTTGAATGAGATAATAAGCGCGTTAAGTTTGTGATAAGTTCTGGGGTAAGTGTGAAGTTCAGCTAGCCCTCTTACCGATTTAAACCCCAAATGATGTGCATTGACCGTTCGAATGCGGTTTTCCAAGTTTAAATCATTGTGTATGTGTATGGTTGGTTTTCTGTTATAGTCGTAGTGGATAAGAACAAAACAAACATTCACTCCTGAGTTTCTGGTGTTACGTTGTTTGCTTTATTTAGTTGTATTGACATGGACTATTATGGATGGGAACAACTTAAGTACATTATTAATATATTTAAAAAACAAACAAACAAGCTACAGACCTTCCTGTGTTTACATCTGTTTGTAAATGTTCAACCCTTTAGGCTATTCAAGCTTTCCTTTAACCTTATTTGCATATTTCGTTTCTGCGATTTTAAAGCTGCTGTAAATGTGTGCCTTTTAAAAAACCTGTTCTATTAAGAAGATGCTTTACAGTGGAAGGCACTGATGCATAGTCTGAATATGTGTCGTCTTACCTTAATTAAAGTTGGAATATCAATAATCAAACTATAATATAGGGACAAAACAAGAAGGAACTGGTTAATCGAATTTAATTTCGTATGTACTCTTTCTATCCCCATCTAAAGTCCCACTAGTGAAAATTGTCAAATTTGGAATTACCATTTAAAGGGACTGTAAACAACGAATGACGAAAAAAGAAAAGTTCTAAAATACCGTATTTTTTTACAATTATTAGTTTATATTGATTAAAATATCACGACTGGTATATAACATTACTTGAAAAAAAAAGTAGTTTTGTTTATTTTTACTTCATTTTTGTATTTATTTATTTTTACTGGGTATGTCTACCAGGTAGCTACCAGTTAACTATAAATAACGCAAGTAGATTGATCATCATCTTCACGTGGTAAACCCAGGGATGCAAATTGTGCATGCGTAGTGAATTGTATATATTTTATATATAAAATGATCAATCTACTTGCGTTATTTATAGTGTGTATATCGTTATGTCACCTATTTTCGCGATGTACTTTCGATTTCACATCGCGAAATTTTATTACCGAATATACTGAAAATATGAACTTTTTTTTATACCAGTCGTGATATTTTGTTCAATATAAACTAATAATTGTAAAAAATACGGTATTTAAGAACTTTTCTTCTTTTGTCATTCGTGGTTTACAGTCCCTTTAACTGGCTTGTAGATTAAAATAATTGAGGTGAAGGCTCCATTTATTTACTGTGAAAAAAGAATTGGATTTTGTAGACACCTTTTAAAAAAATGTTAACACAAACCTCATATTCAAACTGTTTATGAACAATGGCTTTATCGATATTCGTAGCGGTATTTACTAGCTCCATGCTTTTCATTGACACGATTGACAAGTTAAGGTGATGGCCGTCTGTGACTTTAGTCCATGCACTTGTTAAATCTTGATTTAAAACAGTTGTTATTATATTTTCTTTGCAGAACTCAGTTTTTGCTTTAAACTTTGTCAAATCATTTTGGCACATGCCAACATAAGTTTTTTTTTCTGCAAATGCGCTCTACACGGTTTGAATATAAAATTAGAAATAATTTAACTGGATTATAATTTTCATTGAGAGCATTATCACATGTGTTTGAATCAGTGTAGTGACATGACATATGAAACTAAAATTTGACACAACTTCATAAGAAGGATGCTACTTTATGAAAGTACTGTAATGAAAAATTGTCTGTCATTGATTTTATTAATATTGCTTGCAAATGCTTTTGGCAATTCTTATGAAGCCGGGATCGAAATGTTTCGATATTTTCCGCATTTATGCCGTCAGTATTAGAGGTTACTGCAATGAACCTGACATAATAACAGAAAGATAATATATGTGTATTATGGACTAATTGCCAGTAGGACACCCATCGAGGATAAACAAGTAAAACTTGAACTAAAAATAACACCTTAAATGTTTTTTAAAAAAGAAATGCTTTCGAATTTTTATTTAAAAAACATTTCCACATATATGTTTTTTATTCAATATACTCATTTAAATCTATAGTGATCGATAATCCAATATAAGCGAACAACAGTCGACTATGTAAAATGGATAGGTAATTTTGAATACAAATACAATCTGTACGCACGACTTTGTCATTTATTCGGAAGTATTAGTCATTTTGATAAATCTTATATTTTCTTAATTTCCCTATTCATATGCAAGTTTGAAATAAACTTTAGTGCACAATTGGACTCTGATAACAGAAACATCATTGATAGCCGAATAACGCTTCCAGACGATTTTGAATTTTATAAAAAAAAACAAATGTGTTGAAATTGTTAACCATGGAATTTGGAAGCTTGATAATGTGTCAACAATATTATTCAGACAGTTATTTTTAATTAAACCTTCTTTACATATGTTTGATTTTTGTTTTCGTCATTGTCCCATTCTGTGACGTGACAGCTTTGGGGAAAAGTTTAACCTTTTAGAACATTTGACCACTCAATTTTTCGGACATTTACACTATACCAATAGCTATTGGAACAATATATGTGTAGTGGGTGTGGGTGGGACAGGGCATACCACACCCCACACCCACTACATTTAGCGCCCCACGTTGGGCGCCAAATGTAGTGGGTGTGGGTTGGGGCATGGCATACAAAGTCTATAGCTCTGTTTAATCCATTTTAGTGACGCTGTCCAATATAGCCATAACGGAAAGACCTAAACATAACAATGACAATCTTTTAAAAACATAATAAAACAAGCGATACTACGAAATATGATCTCCTATACAAAATGTTCAATAAAGGAAAACAGTTTTACAACTCACCAGGTTTGAATACACGAAGACCACGTGGCTGGACTAACGTCCACTAGACGGTCTTAGAAAATGCAAGCGTGGTCAGTAAATTTACAATGAAATGAAACAATAATGTCGAATGACCAATCAGAATCTCGCATCGGATCAATTCTTAATAACGATTGGACATAACAACTATTGCATGAACCTTCATGGGTGAACGACCACTGGCGAGAGGACAGAATTCCCACAAATACGAAAAGTGTATTATAAGAAAAAGGAGATGATAAATTGACCTGTACTACAAATTTTAAAGTGGGCATACAATATATAAAATGTAACAAACCTTTGCTATGTAACCGTAGTCATCCTCGCGTTCAATTCCCCATTCATTTAAGACATAGTCAAAGGCCAGATGGGGCCAACCACCTTTGCAGCCTTTATTGCCGTAACCTGTAGAGCAGTCAACTAGTTGCTGTTCACTCAGTGAAACCAGTTTGCACGTCTTTCGGCAATTTTGGCCCTCAATAGCTCCAGTCTGCGTTAATAAAATCTTTTAGTTCGGTACACACAGTTTACATAAGAATTAAAACTATTTGAAATCTGCGAGCGAACTCGTTTAGAATGTGAAAGATGTTTATTAAATGTACAAGAGTATTAGTGCTATTTTCATGTGTTACATATTTAACATTATTTTATTTTATTGCAGTTCTTACATTATTTGTATTCAAACATATGTGTTATTTGTAATTAGCCTTATTAAAATGGAACATTTTTTTATGATTTGTATATACAGGTATATACTGATTTGTGCATATCAATAACTACTTACAGCACTAAAAGCATAACACGAACCGCATGGTGTATTCTAAAAATAACGAAAGTGTAAACGTACATACATATACGACATATATATAATGGCACAGATGTACATACACAATCATTCACCATACTGATGTAAAAAGAAAGAAACAATTTGCCAAAAGCAAAATTCACGAGTGATAAAATGTTTATAATATTTCATTTCAACATTATAAAAAATGGTATGAGTATTACTTTATTTAGTGGTTGTCTTGTAAACGTGTTGACAAATTAGAAGGGCGCATTTTAAGGGCGCCAAAAAATCATAACACGCCAGGGCCTGTTGCTCAAAACGTTTACGGTCAGTTCACAGAATGACAAAAAGAAAAGTTTCCAGCTTTCTGTGAACAACTCACTTTACCCTATTTGGTTATTAAATGTAAACAACACATACACATAATTAATCAAACATTTTTCAATAATTCAATTTCAACGGATGATAAGCTCTAAGTTGAAATATAAAATATTTAATGTACATTCATATCTTCATCTTCATGTTAATGATGCTTAATCTGTAAAATAATAGCCGTGCTTAAAAAAAACTTGTCAATATTGCAAGCAGTGATTTATTAATACTTTGTGCAATGTCAAACATAGCCAAACGTTTTTTTTAGAGAGATATCAACAAATTTCTATTTTTTTTTAATTTAGCATCTTTTACGGGCTTTCGCTTAACTGGCTATTAGTGCTTTAAGCATTTTGGTCCGTTACGACAAATAACTGTTTCATTCATCGGCGCGCATATCGATCGTTCTAATGTGTCGTGTTTGTGTCCGTCTAACACGTCAGCGCTAAAAGACTATACAATAAGGGGCAAATGCGATTTTTTTACAAGCCAAAATGAAGACACACAATTAACATTTACGGCTGTATCTTGCGATACTACAATATAATTAGTGTTCGCCCATGCATTCTTGCGGGTTTGAGGTCAAAGTGGCAATAAACCAGAACTAGAAATTAGTGCGCCGATACGCGTTTAAATGATGTCAAAAGTATCGGCGCGTATTTTTTCCGACGTATCGTCGCGTTAACGTCTTAGAAAAACGCAAAAACGCCTGAATGAACAATCCGAGGCACAAAACATGCCAACGAAACGCAATCACGAATGAGAGATGTATACGTCTTCATGTTTTCCATCTTGTACACGCGTGTAATACAAAGCGCTTTTACGTTATAATTCTCGCTTATTTCCGCGTATGATGGGCTTAAAAAAGCTCAAACGTGTAAACAAAAAGTACTTTTATTGGCTTGACTATTTGTCATTCTGCTCGTCGGTATGTTGCCGATACTGAAACGTGAAAATACGTCATACAAATGGTTATAATCAATCAGATTAACTTTGAGTCAATCGACTGATTGTTGAAACAATTTATTGCAATACTTTTGTTTTTATTGATTGTATGAGTTACCGGTAATGACTGGTTTTTCACTCGCGTCACATAGCCCTTATCTCGCCAGTCAATTAAAGATGGAGCCTGAACTTGTTCTTGCGGCTGAAAGATGGTCGCGTTTCCGATCGAAAAGTGTTCGTTTATACAGGTGACAAAGTCAATCTTGAATTCCTCATGCGTCTGAAATAAAAAGAAATATAAAGAAACCTTGAACGAGCATTTCAGAAATCATGTAAGGCTACATTCCAGGAATATTTTTTGCAAATAACCAAGGACGTTGTTTTAAATTCTATTTGCATATAAGTACATGTATATTTAAATTGTACTTACGAAAAGGAAATTACCTTAACACATGTTTAAAACGTTCCATTATTATAAAATGTTTTTAATATTTTTTAAACGTATGCAAACATATCAACCGTTTAATCAAAGCTTGAATACATTAGTGTTTTGTTTTGATGATTATCTTTGTCGTACAAACTGAATACATAACTAAATAATTGTGACACATAAACACTTTCCGTTACTTACCTGAAGTTTCATCATTCAGTTACTTTAGCCAATACAAATTTGAACAATATTCGTGATAATATCGCTGTCAATGTATTTGTTTCGACGAATATACATGCGATTACCATATCTGTAAACTGCTTGATCCCGAGATAGTACGTCGATTCTCCGCTGGCGTATTTGGCGTTGTGTTTGTTGATGTACCTGACGTTATCAGCGAATATCTTACGTCTTTTCTCTTCCTCCGACGAATTTGAATACAGTCGTGCTGAAGTAATTGATAAACTAATTTTTACCATATGCCAGAAACATAAAGGCTGTGGCTATATCAATAGAAATAAGTGCATCTACCAGAAGATGACGGCAATTATGGAGCACGACGAGTACCGGGTACATGTACTCGTTACAGCTTAAGATTAAAAAGATCGCCCGTTTTAAAAAAACGAAATGATTTCGAAAAAGAATGCTTACCCTCAACTAAGTTCGGTTCTCGTTTCCGACGAGAAGTACCATACTACACATGTACTGAATGACGCCCAACATACCAAATGAATGACTGCTACATGAACAGTTCAGTATATCGCAGATTGCCCAAGATCCCACACGAGATGACAGTTGAGACAATTTCTAAACTGCATTCGGTTTAGCTGCACCAAGTTAACTTAAATTTTTAATAAAATGATATATTTACATAGGGTTATTGTTTGTTTACTGTTATTCTTTTTATGTTATTATGTTATATAATGCACTCAGAGTTTACTGATAATTATAACGTATTGTGTTGACTGTTACGTTAATGGCGGCACATTGTTATAAAACTGTTATTTCCGTAAATACTACGTTTGAAACTGGCGTTCGTCTCGCTCGTAATTTATTGCATGACTAACACGATACATCTAACGATTAGATTCATTCTAACCTGATTTTCCATACTTTATATTTGACCTTGAATATGGAATTGACCTTCGACATAGGGTCTTGGTTAGTGTATGCGCCACTGTACAATGTTTGTGACTTCTGCCAATCTATTTGAACATCCAAGTTATGCTATATCCTACTATTTGACCATTGACATTCAATTGTGAACGTTTCGTTGTGGCATTATCTTTTGCGCATCACTCCATAAATTCGTCCAACGTATTAAAAAAAAACATCTTTGTTGGACAAAATTGTTAAGGAAAACGGGTTCCATGTTAGTTTTTTCATATTTGAATTACGGTCTTCAATTTTGAAATTGACCGTGGACCTTTGTATCGTATTCTTGCGCGTGACACTCTGTCACAATATGTTTGCCACTTCTGTAAAATTATTTGAAACTCTATCGATAATGGATGAAGTTATACTCTTCCGGAAATGAAACTTATGCCGATTAATTTTAAAAGTAAATGTAAAAAGTGGTTTGGGTCGATTTCTTATATAAATTTGATCAATACCTTGATATTGATATTATTAGTACTCATTATAACTCAGTATGCTTATAATTTAACTCTACCTATTTTCGACCTTTAACTTGACATTAACCGTAGATCTACGCTCCTGGTTCTTGCACGCGACACTTCAATCCTATCAATCGTACAAAGTTAAATGAAGATACAATTTAAATACTCGAGAAATTGTTGATATTATTTAACTGTCTCTTTGTTGTGGCTCATGGCGACACATTATGCGATGCAGATTAGTCCCTATATACCCAAAAGTTTCGTGGTCGTATAAGCTAAACTTTACCGTATTTTTTTTTGAACTTTTCAAATAATGTGTCATCCGGAAGAGTCATATTGAAAACACCGGTTTGGTTGACGTCAGCATATGACGTCAGAGTCGGAGTTGACTGTACGGAGTTGACCACAAATGACAGTGATATCAACACGAGTAGCTTCCACATCGTCGGGTGAAGTCTGAAGTAAGAACTGCAAAGGATGACCCTTGAAAATTGACTAAACAGCCATCGCCGCCTATGTTATCACAAAGTTTAAAGTAGGGCGGACGAATCCTTCCAAAATTTCATCATGCTTCATTACATCCCTTGCATGCTTACATATGAATATAATCATTATGGTATATGTCATTTGTAAGTTCTTTTTCGAAAACCCTTTTTTATGGCAAAAATAAATAAACAACTTTACTTTTTAAGAATACGAATACGCATATTTTTCTCATTTATACGAATCCAGAGAAGAACGAGAAGAGAGCTATAATTTAAAACTAGAAATGGCGCGGCAGATGTCGACGCGTATCCCCATGCCGCATATATGTTATATTAAAAGGCAATTTAAGGTGGGCAAGGCCTATGTTGGTGGGGCCCAGGGGTGGGTTATGTGGACATGGATGGTCATGGATGGTCGAGATAGACCGTGTTGTCATTAGAGATGTTCAGAATTAATTTGAAGTCAGTTGGTGAATAAATGAAGAAGTTATGTTAAAACAAAATTTTGGGTGGGCGTGGTCTATGTTGGCGGGGCGCCCCAGGGTTGGTAATGGGGCCATGCATAGTTGCGATTGACCGTATTGTCATAAGAGAAGTTCAGTATGAATTAGAAGTAAATCGGTGTAGAAATGAAGGCCTTTGTGGGCGGGGCCCTGGGTTGGGTAATGTGGACATGGATGGTAGAGATAGACCGTGTTGTCATAATCAAAGTACTGACAGTACTACTGTGACGATGCTTTTGAAGAGGATGGATATAAAAGCATGAATTTACGTTTATCTACATCACCACAATTATGTGTGTGGGTACGAAAATTTTGGGTACGAACAAAAATTTGGTTACGAAAATTTTGGGTACGAAAAGATTGGGAACAAAAAAAGTGGGTACGAAAACAAATTTTGGAACGAAAAAAAATTGGGTACGAAAAAAAAAATTGGGTACGAACAAAAAATTGGGAACGAAAAAAGTTTTGGGTACGAACACAAATTTTGGTACGAAAGAAAAATTAGGTACGAAAACAAATTTGGGTACGAAAAAAAATTTGGGTACGAAAAAAAAGTGGGTACGAAAAAAGCCATATAAGAAAAATTGCCCCGCCCCCATAACGTTTGACCCAGGGGTCAGATCAAAATTCAAAATAGTGCACCGTCGCACTTATGCTCATAGCTACCATGTCTGTAAGTTTCAAGGTTCTAGTGCTAATAGTGTAGGATCAGATAGTGGTCAGGACGGACGTACATACAGCGGAGATCAATACAATATCCCCACGTTTTTAAAGCGTGGGGATAATAAAAGTTTGATTTTTTTAGTAAGGACTGAACTGCCAAAAATGTTTGACAGGCGGCGTTATTCTTTGTACAGAAATCAATGCTTGAATATTTCCCTTTTTAATATGGGTAAAACATGAATGCACACGATGAGCGAAAACCCAAAGTTTGCCTATGTAATGTAACTATAATGCTTAATGTGCATTAAATGTAACAATAATGTTTAATTTGTTTATTGGATTTTGAAGCATTGTAGTCAAAGAAACGGGGAAATTATACGTTTTATCATGATTTTTTTTTATGGGACGCATTGAAGGGTCACAAACGGTTGGAGTGAAATAGTGTTTCCTTGTGTTGTCAGTTTGAACTTACGGAAATCATGTTCTTGTTGTTGTTTCAACAATAATGACGATAATGGTGATGACAGCGATGCTTATAAAAACGATGATGATGTTGATGATGATGATGACGATATATTTTGGTGGTTGTAATGTAATGACCATATATTATCACGTTGGTGGCCGTGGGGATGATATGGAGATGACGAGTATTATAATATAATGATGATGGTGATACTCATGCTGTTGCTTAGACTTTTTTCAGCAGCTATTGCTGCTACTGCTGGTGCTCTTGTTACTTCTGCTACAGCTGCTGGGGCTGCTAGTCATGATGATGATGATGATGATGATGATGGTGATGATGATGATGATGATGATGATGATGATGGTGATGATGATGCTGATGATGATGATGATGATGATGATGATGATGATGATGATGATGATGATGATGATGATGATGATGATGATGATGATGATGATGATGATGATGATGATGATGATGATGATGATGATGATGATGATGATGATGATGATGATGATGATGATGATGATGATGATGATGATGATGATGATGATGATGATGATGATGATGATGATGATGATGATGATGATGATGATGATGATGATGATGATGATGATGATGATGATGATGATGATGATGATGATGATGATGATGATGATGATGATGATGATGATGATGATGATGATGATGATGATGATGATGATGATGATGATGATGATGATGATGATGATGATGATGATGATGATGATGATGATGATGATGATGATGATGATGATGATGATGATGATGATGATGATGATGATGATGATGATGATGATGATGATGATGATGATGATGATGATGATGATGATGATGATGATGANGCCTCGATTATTTAGTGATTTGAGACATGACACCTCCATTCCATTTTTGATAAAGCTTTGTATATCCCAATTCCTATTACGTCTATCAGTATGCCTCATTTAAAATACATCTACTTGCAATTTAAATATTGATTAAATTGAATGGTTACACTATAACACGTCTACTGAGTGACTCGTTAGCTATGCATATGTCTGGGTAGTACAATACTTACAATAATATGCATATTTGTTTTATACAGTTGTATTACCAGTTTTTGTTTATAAGTACTAAGCGTTACTATGGCTAATAAGTTAACAACTGTAAGACCGATTATAATCACACACTTTAAGATGGCGGATGTTTCAGTTTAACGTCTTGAAACACATTCACATTTCATTTTGACTCTATAAATAACTTAATTTAAAAAATAAGAAAGATACCAATTATGTTTATTGCTAAGATATATTGGGATAGCACATACAATGTGAAATTCGGTATTGGTCTACACCCTCTTATTCGACAGACAGAACTTTGTACTGACTTCTACACACAAAAAATAGCGCCACCCATACACTACTTTAGGCAGTTCTGTCAATCCGAACATTTTCTAAATTACCCATCATATTCTATCTTTGTAGCCGTTCTTTTCTTTGACTGATTCGTATAAAATATAAAAAAAATATTATGCATTTTCTTTTCTTAAATCATCAAGTGGTGCCGATCAGTATGCAATTTTTATTCCATACGTACACAATATATCGTCTGTTAAATTACAATCCCTATCTTTTTAACGACTATACAGACAACATGGGATACTGTTGACCTATAGTAAGTAATCAAGCGATATAGCCGATAGCAGTTTGTAGAATGTTGAAAGTTATCATAAGCAAAGATGCAGTCTGAAAATTAGAAGTTTGGATGTAATCTAGCATGATTCATTTTGGAAGGATTTCCCAGCATATACAAGCATAGCAATCGTCTTAAGCTGGTAACTTTGGCTGCAAAACAGTCTCTTGGGTAATTGTACACGTATATTTGGAGCTTTAATCAGTTTCATTTTATATTATAATGTGATAATACTGTCATTTTTTACCGAACATAATGTATAATATATGTTCACATTTTAACGTATATATGTAATGTTTTATTACGGTGGACGTGACATACAATTGCATGTTTGACAGTTGATCTAACAAGAATTTATAATCAGTTTGTGTGACGATGTTAATCGAAGCTGACCCCCAAAAATATATAATATGGTCGCATGTCAGCTGACGCAAAATACATTCTTTCATCGATGTCATTTTGAATATAATCGAAAAACAATTAAAACACTGTGCCTTACAAAGTACAGGAACAGTACATGCATTTTTTGTAAAGGACCAACCAAGATACATTTATACATTATTAAGTGTCTTTGAAAATGCCGACGAAATACTAAAAACAAGTAGTCTTTTAAGCTGCGAAGAGAAACTTCAGATCGAGGACCACACCAGGAATATGTTATTTTTTTTATAATGCTGGACAAACAACGCCTGAAAATATCACATGAATACAACATTTTGGTAATATATTTTGCATATATCATAATCGCAGCAATTATTTAACGAGAGCGTAGACGGCGTTGAAAGTCTGTTAGCAAGATACAGGGAAGTTTCTGCTGAAGTAAATGTTAAAGAAACAGTTGACTGAATGAAAATCTAAAAGGCTATCAAAACAGTTTTTTAAACGAATAAGTACAAATATATGAAACAAAAAGTGATAAAATATTGCAAAACATCTTATATCAATCGGAAAATCTGAAACACGTATCGAGAGAGCTTGGTATTTTGCGAGCAAGTAAATGCCCAGATGTAAATGTTATTTCTGATTGGCTGGACGTTTATTTATGCGCTTGTTTTAATTTGGAGAAAAATAGTTCCCTACAAATTCGTCCGTTGTTTGTTTAACTATTTATTAAAAACTATTTAAAGTAACGTACCCCATTAATAAATACATTGAAAACGTATGTTTTCACAACATCAAATACGACGAGATTCACCTTGTTAAAAACACATAACTAAGTATGCAAATAGTTAGCTAAAATGTTTGGAACATATATATTGGAATTATGGCATCTATGAAACAAGTAGTGGAACTACGATAATTTAATCAAAATCTCGTTCCCATCCACATTTTTAAGGGAATTGTTCACCGATTTTGACATTTTTGACAAATGTCATTAAATATAAATGCTTACACATCTTTATTGTTTTAATAGTCTTAACAAGTTTATATTTTATAATAAGAAAAAGTTTATCTTTGTTTTATGATGTCGCCGGGATTCGAACTCGTATCCTCTGGGACCGTAAGCGAATGCGCTACAACTGAGCCACACATACTTTCATGTAGTGCCGCGAAACATAACACGTAAAGTAAATGTAATCTATATCGTCTGCTAACATCCGGGCATTTTTCCGACCTCAAAAGCACTCACCTGACTGCGAGACGTGTTTCGGATTTTCGAGAGGTTTAGAAGAAAATGGCAAAAATACATTTATTTTGATTAGATAATAATGATGGTGTACACATCACGATTATCCATGATTTGTCGGAGAAACATCAAAGGGATATTTCTGTAAACTAAATTGGTCAACTAGCATTGGTCAACAACTTATGAAAATATAACAAGTATACAGAACTGTGTATACATTTTAGCTCCATTTACCATTTTGTGCAGTGGAACGGATATGTTAAAATAAGTTTGGTAAATGGCAACACAAAGATCTTTTTATTAATTGAAAATCATTGGAAATTAAATAAACATTTTTAAAATAAGTGATATTTCGACATACAATTCATGTATTTCTTGTTTTATGTATTGTGATCATCTTTTCAAGTTAAGAGGACCCACTTTCACTGGTAGACGACCATCCAAAGAAAATGTATGAGCAGTTTCATTAATATCTTTTTTTAAATATAAATTGCACAATAATACAAAAATTAAACGCAATATTCTTCGGTTTGCTTGAATTGGCAATAAGAACATATTGTGTCATAGAACGGAACCATTTCGATACGTTTCAAAAAGAACTACCAAACAAACATATATGTTAATGTACTTGAAAATCTATAAGAAAAAGGCTTTTTGACATGTTAATATTTTGAGCTATAGGGGATTTTTTTCATTGAAGCGGAACCACTTTCACTGATTTGTTAGAGATCCATCCAAAAACAAGTTATATAGCGTTTAGTGGTTTCGTATGTGTTTAGCAAAATAACTTTGATAGTATTACTTTGATACCTGCCAGTCCATCGTTCTGGTTTTAGCAAATCTATAAGACGAGTGTTTTCATTAAAGAAATCCATCGCAAAATACAGATGCTTATTTAAGAAATAATCGACGGGTAACCGTTAGTTATTGCGGTAATAACCAACAGTATGGAGTTCCGATGCGTAGGAATTAAACCACGAGGGCGTAGCCCGAGTGGTTTGATAACAAGCATCGGGACGACATACCGTTGGTTATTACCGCAATAACCAACGGTTAACCGTCGATTATTTCGATTCTGCGACAATTCCACCACGAAAATGTGTTTCAACAACATCCGAAATATAGTGTCCGAATTATATGCTTCTTAATCCAAATAATAACGAAATTGATCCCTTAACACAGCTTAAATGTGCCTTTTCTTCTTGTTAAAACTTATTTTATATACAGAAAACATGAATTAACTTTGCTTCCAGTGCGTTAGCTCGGTTATTGTACTTTAAGAAGTAAAGATTTTGTAAGTTTATTCGGTAGAATGTATTCACGCGCTGTAAAAGGGAAACAACCGTTGGTATATCGGGGTAATAACCAACGGTAGTTTTCCTTCTTTGTATATAAAAAACAAGTCACGTGCCGTAGTAAAATATTATATACATCTTACGTATAATAAAAACTATCCATTTTGAGTAAATAGATTGAAATAATCGTAATATGCAAAAAAAAGTAACCTTAAAGTAGATCGATATGAGCTGTAATTAAATCCTTCAAAAGGTATATGGAGTAGACACGACAATGAAGACTTAAACATAGGACAGTCCAGTGTGACATTTACCATGATATTACGTTACTGAATCATCCCTTCTACATACCGTCTTAATTCCATGAACAGTTGAATCAAGTTTTAGGATTATCCTTCAGGTACGGACACGCACATTTAACAAAAAGACGGACAAAGAATATTTCAAAATACAACGAGGAATACAATATGTAAAGTCTCAATCAAATAACGTTTTATGTATAGTCTAAAACACATAACCTAAGTATTTTAAATATTACTTTTTCAAATGGTACTCACCGCTGTAACACTTGTTCAAAAGACGGACGATCCAGGAATGTGTTCAGGTAACTCGCCGAAATACCAAAACGCTAGGCGGCTATTTATGCAAACGAGAGATGATACAAAAGTTCACATAATTAATCAAAATAATCAAATAAACAAAATTTATTAACGGCGTTAGGATTAAGATCCTTTCATAATACGATCCTGTCACAGTTTAGACGAAACACGCATAGGCAACATGACGTATTATGTACTATATATCATCAATTTAAAAGCGGGATACGTTTTAAGTTACTTTAATACCATATAGACGGTAAAAGTTGAACGCTGACAATATTACGGGAAAATTTGTATATACAGACAGACGGTCAGATGTCCTCGGTGAATCAAGTTTACTCTTCTCGTTGCAGGTGTCTAATCAAATGAAATACAGTGTCGTTATATTAAACACACTTTTTCAATCATCATCAAAAGGTGTTGATATTTTGTCAGATCAAACAACATATAGTTATCATGACGTCTTTTAATGAACTTACGTGTATTTTGCGGTATGTTGATGACTTTAATATAGTTGTAAATTTGGGTTTTATCACAGACCTTTCTAACTACTCCGATCTTAATGTATATTATATGGTACAACATTAAATGCAGTGATAAGTGTTGTTGTCTTTTCAATTATAAGAGTGTTGAATGTTGTAATGATAAGGTGTATTTGTTTTGCTTTTAAGATTTCAAATTTTCTCAGTTTTTCAACAGTATTTCAGTCATATCACGGTCAGTTAGTTAACAATCTCAAAACCCTACTTGGCATACCTGGTTTATCAGTGCACATGATTATGCAAGTAACTAACAACTATTATTTTTTAATCAGAGGCAGGAGATGCCAGTAGAAAGGCAAGTTATGTGTTCTGTGGTACACGTTATGTGGCCGGGCCGGGTATAGAAAAAGGAAGGAAAAAGTTAAAAACTGGCATAAAACGCACGGGCGAATTGTCATATAAAAACAATGATATTTCGTCGCTGTATACACCTTCCACGAGGACTTCGTGTAACGCGATTGCTAATGCCACAGAGAGAAAAGACGTTGCCATGGATGGAACGCGCGCTGTAAGCTGTTTGTGCGCATAATACTAATACCATGCGATCGGAGCTATTTTGTTTGCGAATGCGGATTCTGGGTGCGTAGTTTGGACTTAAGACGTAACGGACTTAATTCTGAAACTGATTCCCGAAATACGTATATTATGTTACCAAAGGGGCGAATTGCAGAAGGCGATCGCCCGCAACATCACTTAAAAATGCGAACATGTAGTTTTAAAATATATATTTATAATTCGACAAACTATCGTCGATAGAGCTTTAACTTATGCTTTAGTTTCTTTACTTCTCTTTGTGCTTTAACATTGAGCAAAACATTTTAAACGCAACATTTTACGAAAATGGGCACACATTTATTCATGAAAGGACACCGTTTTTTTTTAAAAAAAAAACAACGGCTCCCATTATTTGTGATCTCACAAGAGACATAAGTGTCGAATTCATTCACACAAAAATGCACTAGAAACCTATACTTGCCATACAAGCAAATACTTTGGCTCCATAAGTTCTATACTTATGCAAACACGAGATAATATTTCATTCAAAGTGAACAATAGAGGAAGGAAAACATGCGATATGATTTATCTTTCAAAGTTTCGATTTTAATCAAAATCTGCAAACGTATTGCGACTATGCATAACGACACAGGTAAATGAGTAACCAGATCGCCTGAGATCGCCTTATTATTTCGTTATTGTATTTACTGCAATACCCCTTCACTTCGGGACAACTTAAGCCGTGGTGCATTTGTAAGTTTGACAATTATTTCGCCCGTATGTTCTCGGTTTGCTTCCATAATAGGCATCTTTTATGGAATTAATTAACAACGCTTTAGTTCTTGTTCTATCGTATGTTATTTCCAAACCCGTCAGGATTAACGTATCCTCGCCTGCCACCCTATGTGCATGGTTGCTACAGAGAATAAAAACATCGTGTTGTCAATGTTAGGAATAGTAGTAAATTGACAGTTATATATAAATACATGCAATATAATAACAACCTGACCTAAGGTATTTCTTTTTATTTTATCTTTTTATCACATTCACCCTGAGAATCCTGACCTGGTTCTTCTACCGAGACATCAGATATCCCCAGTGTTGATGTCACAGACACATCATTAAACGATTCTGTTTTTGACGCTGACATTTTTCATTCATAGTTACAACATTTATCGCAAATATCGGAACATTCAATATATAGGCGTTTGCAGATACAGTGGTTAAGATGTATTATTCGATTAACACTGCGACCTCAATCGTGAATAAACTGTTAAGTTACATGGCACAGGTTAACGGCAGTGCAAATATTTATTGCGTGTTTTTATTTTTAGAACCCATAAACAGTAAACTGGTAATGTTTACAATCCTCGATAACTCTGGTGCGTCATCAAACTATTTCAGAAATTTAAAACATTAAGATTTCAACACAGACGTTCGAGAAGTCTAGTGGCCTTTTTAATTCACTCATCGATGGAAATAAGTTGAAACAATATTTTGTGAACAAAATATAGCAAAATCTACTGTGATAGATCTTATTTCAGTGTTTGTGATCATTTCATGATATGCTGTAAGAAAAACGTTACTCATGCTCAACTAGATGCAATAAAAATGTACTCTTGCAGACGATTTAGAAGAAAATAGTTAAGAAAAAATGATGTCTGATACAGGTTCCTTCTCTTCAAGTGTAAAAATGACTACCCATGGAAATTGTCCAACTTAATTTATGTCAGCTGTAAAGGTTTTAGTACGGGTTTAATTGTATAACGTGTAGCTATCCATTGAGAGTAACTACGTAAATCCTTTGAAGTGTAACAATATTCTGGACAGTGTCGAATATGGACATGAGTTCACTTTGTTTTATTTTGCATTTGATTAATTTGAATCACTTGTGTATCTGTAGTTTTAGTTCATTGAGTAATACAGTAGGCAATATGCCCATGAGAAAGAAAAAATATTATATGGATTCATATAACAAAGTCACAGGTCTAAACATTACATGAGTATAGTGTCAATGACATCAATCATTAATAAAAAAAGAGAATATTGTGTCAAGTCATATACACAAAATTACATAAACGAAATGTTTCAGCAGAACCGGACGTAAACCATGGTATTTATATCATTTATATAGGGAGTGTAACATTTGTGCATAAGCCTTATTTCTCCACAGGACAATTTCAAGGTTGATGTTAAAAAATAAACTCAATAATACAACAACTTGGAAAGAAGATAAGATATGTCTATGATACATGGTATGCACATGACAATCCGTTTAAGGTTTTAAAGGTTTTATACACAACATTATTCCTCTAAAGGTCGAATGTTAGAAAAAGTACTTATATAATATTATGTCAGTATGATGTTTTGAGAATTTGAATGAGTCAGGTTGGTTATGTAAAGTCGTATCGTAAACGAGACACTTTCTAATGTACACAACTAACGAGACTGATATTAGGTCTCAAACACACACTGAAGTTTAGTTCTATGTATTTGTCCCCTACCGGTGTAACCGGAGGGGACTTTACGTTTACCCCCGGTCAGTCCGTGATTTTGTCCATCCATTTTGTCTGTGTGTCCGAATCTGGCTCCTGCGATTACTAACAAATGTACTTAAGCTGTGTTGATGAAACTTGGTTTGTTGATAGAGGTTCATTTTTGTCCAACGAACATTGTCGTATTTATCTGGAACCTGTGGTTATTCAAAACGTACTCAAGCTAGGCTGATTAAACTTTATATATGAATAAAGGGCTATACGGGGAATCTGCACGTTATTTCAGTTATTTTTTCAGAGGAAAAGTGTCGTTGCTTTGGTCACAGATGCTATGGTTACAGAAATAATTGCAAACTAAAATATTGATCTTCGTTAACTCAATAAGGATGTAAACTAAGTTGATGAAACTTTATATTTGGATACAGGCACATGTGTCAAATATGAACGTTATTTCAGTTATTTGTCAGACCAAAATTGCGGTTGCTATTGTTTCAGAAACAATTGAACATGTTGATGAAACTTGGTGTGTAGATCGACGGCCAAATGTGGAATATGTACATTATTTCAGTATTTTGCCTATGTCCGTCCGTCTGTCCGTCCGAAAAATCTGAATCCTGCGATACCTCAAAAAGTACTCGAGCAAGGTAAATGAAACTCAGTATTGGAATAGAGGGCCATATGGGGTATATGCATGTTATTTCAATTGTTTCGTCAGACAAAAAATGTGATGCTATGGTTACAAAAATGAGTGAAAGCTTAAAACGTTTCCTTCGACAACACAAAAAGCACTTGAGGTTATTTCACTTTTGTCTGTCCGTCTTTCCATCTGAAAGATCTTTGCGATATCTCAAAACGTACATATGCTTGGTTTATGAAACTCAGTATCTGGAAATCGGGACTTATGCACATTATGTCAGGGTCAATATTGTAAGACAAAACGTGCGTTTGCTATGGTTACATAATCAATTGAAAACTTAAACCTGTGTCCTGTCATAACTATAAAGTAATTAAGCTAGGTTAATAAAACTTGTGGAGATCCTTTTCTCGCTCTGACAAGATTAAACCAATAGAGGACTGCTGATGTGTCTGTTACGCGTTTGTTATTATATGCCTTTCTCAACATATTATTCTTTAAAAAAAAAGAGTAAAACTGTATTTCGTGAAATTACGATAGCTGACCGAGTGTTAGTATTGACAGAACAATAAGTCCGGCTAATGATACGAGCATATAAAACGCTAGTAGTGAATATGGTTTATTGAATTTATGTTGATTACAGTGTGTGGTAATGGCAAAAAATGAAAGTTCAGTTATATGCATATTCTTATTTTTAAGACGTTTACTATATCTTCATCTAAAATATAAGGAACACTTTGAAATTTATGAGATTGTGGCCTTAATTTGTCCAGATAACGCTATTGACGTTATTCATAAAGACAGTGAAATGTTCCGTTTACACACGTGGAAACAAGGCTTCCGAAGCAATGCCGCACATGTTGTTTCTATATTTGGCCATTCTTATGTAGCCCGCTTCACCCCACCTGGAATTCCAAGAATTCTTCACTAGCCAGTAGTTGGAGGGGCTCGATCCATAGCCCACAACTAGCACGGCGTGGCGTCCGATCGCAGTGCTGGAACAGGATGGGTCGTAGAAAACACCTTAAACAGAACATCAACCGTGGTGGAGATCATGACAATTGGCGTGGAAAATCCGATTAAAATTGTTTCTTGCAACAATGAAATATTTTAAACATATTCTATTGATATCAAATCCTGTACCAATGTTCATTTGTCGAATAGCATCGTCCATGCATATTTAACGAATGGTCAGTTCCGTGAATATTAAATAACCCATTTACAAAGTCTTTGCAAATTTAACGAGAAGTCGATTCTGTGTATATTTTACCAATGACAAACACAATGCAGATTAAAACAATAATTAGTTCCATGCATATTAAACCATCAACAATTTAAGTAATCAGTTCCATGCATATTAGACCAACAACAATTTCCATGCATATTTAACGAGAAGTTGATTCCGAATATATTTAACGAATAAGCACTCTATGCACATCAATCAGACCAGCAGTTTTGATTTTTTAGAGCCTTGGGTATGACACGTACCTCCTTTATACAGCTGGAAGTTCCTGTTGACGTACATGGACACAGATATAGGCCCCTCTGAGGCGGTGACGGTCTCCAGGCTCTTTTCGTCAGGCTTGACGGTATAGTAACCACGAATGGTTGCCCTTACCTTGCTCTTGGTAAATGAGCAGGGGAAAGAGTCCTGAAAACGCATGTTAAACCGTATTTTTAAAACTATAATTTAAGCTTTTAAATGAATAATACAAATAAAAATGTATACATTGGTAATACTTCGAATGCCGCTTTTAATACGGACTGGCAGGCTGGTATAGCGGTATGACTGGTCGATTCATTCGTATAAACGTGTAGCAGTTTTATGTATCATGCACACGATTGTAACTATTACACAAGTTCATTTGTATAGATTGGCATAGCTGACGACACGATTTCCCTTCACGTTAATACAACGGATCATAAACAATTGTATTTCAGCTGTCCATAACGAAGCCAGAGACGTTATAAATGAAACCAACCCCTGTTCTGTAAGGATAGTCGGCCTCGCCTTCTATGCCGCCTTGATCGCTGACATACTGGAGAGTTCTACCAGTGTATCCTCCTTTACATCCCATGTTTCCGTACCGTCTAGAGCAGTCAATTAGTTGCTGTTCACTCAGAGAGACAAGTGTTCCAGTCTGCCGGGCATGCTGACCTTCGATGGTACCAGTCTGCAAATGGCATAGTTTCTTTGATGGCAACTGCATGAATCCACCCAATGAACAGTAAGTTTTTTGCAGATACGTTATATGGTTAAATTTGATTCTTACACTGTGGTTCGTTCTAGAGGACAAACCACAAGCCAAAGCCTACCAAACGTTTTCGAGATAATGAAGACCCATTTGATGATGTCATTTTAAACGATAATGTATGTATGTACATGTATGATACGGCTTGTTATTTCCGGCCCGGTTCCGGTATTACAAGGTACTTTTGTAAAGATATTGACTTGATTTCTATACTTAAATACAGAAAAAATGAGACGTGTTTATAGTGAACGTGTCAATATTTTAATAAAACACTTAACTATTGACATGATCAACACAAACAAGTCGCTGTCCATTTAAATTAATATTCCATACAATATGTGTATCATGTAAATACACATATTCACTGTGATCTATAATAACAAACTTGACAAACTGTTAATTTACTTACAGCACTGAATGCCCAACACGAACCGCAATTGCCCTGAAACAGAACCATTTATTATGGATAAAATAGACTGCGTTTCACAATGAAAAAGAGCGTCTTTGCCAAAACAATCTAAAATAACATAAAGAAGAAACAATACTTTTTATCACCGACGGACCGAGAATACCAAATTAAATAGATACAATCCTCAAGCAAAATGGGTAATTCTATGCACATAATATGTTATGCCATGGGCGGACCACATTACAATGATCAAACACTGGTGCAATCGTATTTGTATCACATCCTCAAGCGTGCTTTGTTTAAATACCCACATATGATATAAACTTTCAGCATTTTGGAACAAAGCTGTCACGCGAAGTATTGTCATTTTCAAAGTTTTCTTATTTGATGTGTGTTATGTTTTTCCGTCATTTCCGTATGTGTTTCTTTTATAAACACATACACATCAGACAAATAATGGGATAAATATAATGCCTGTTAAGTTTCGAATACAGATAAGTTTATTTGCTCGGTACGAACGGGTTTTCAAAGACTCGCTAATAAAATGTGTTTGTATTCAAAACTACCCTATTATTCAATATATGCTGGTGTACGCGCGCGTGCATTTGTGTATACATTTAAACACAACTTACTTGATCCTTTACTTGCGTCACATATCCCTTTTGTCTCCAATCAACTGAAGATGACGCTGCATAATTTTCTGGCGGAAGAAAAATGGACGCATTGCCTGTCCAAATATCTTCGGTTTGAAGATTGGCATATTGTTCAGCAAATTCTGCATATGTCTATAATGGTATATTGATAAATAGGATATTTGACGGATACATAATTACTTTTAAATAATTATACGTGTGACGTATTAACCTAATCTAGTGAATATTTGTGAAAATAATTTATTTACAACAATAACAATTTCATGCAACCTAATCTAGTAAACATTTGTGAAAATAATGTATTAACAAAACTAACAATTTCATGGTGTGGCCTTATGTGTACATAAACAATGATTGTATGGTGTTGGCTTATTACAAGTTATTAATTAATTTACCCAGTTGACTTCCCGATGTACTGTCAATCTAGAGGTCAAAATGTCATTTATTTGTAACACTCCTTCCTTAATTAGCTGGACCTTTCCTGATATTACATATAACCGTCTGTATCATGGTTATTTAACCAGTCACTGCTGTATTAAATCAGTAAGTAAATACACGCTAGAAAAGCAGGGACATTGGTTCGCAATTTCTGTATTGTCGCGGGCCGTTAGACCGCCGTTGGTATCTTGTATTTTACGAACATTGGAAAATGTTGTGTTAGAGTTTAATCAGCAAAATATATCGTAATGAAAACATTATTGGACTCGTGGTTAACGTCTTTGTGTTTCACGAACTATGCTACATACGTAATCTTTGTACATATTTTAGTAAAATATGACAAATTATCGATCCACTTGACAAAATGACTGTTAGAATAATGCAATTGCCATGCACAAGTACACGATCACCGTATCAGTAACGCAATTGTTGTGAACACTTGGTAACGGGTGAAAATAAAAGTGCAGTAAGACAAAAACAATCACCACGCTATTGTGTTTCAACCACTTCGCTGATTTCGAAGAAATTATATTTTTAGTGCGAATGCAATGATGTTATATTTTTAGTGCGAATGCAATGATGAACAATCACATACAATTTTTAGAAAATGAGCGCTTTCACTATTTAATTATGCACTTACAATTAACATGGTGGGCACTGAAAGTACATTTCTGAACAGACGGAAACGAATGCAAAATATGTCTATAAAGGCCTCTTTATATTACCGCAAACACTTAATAATCGTTTATTCTTACAAGTTCATTTGATCCTAAAATGTCAAAATGACCTTGCAATGACTATAAATGGATAGTTTCTAAAACAACGGATGTTTAAAACAATCACATCTTACCACTAATTAAGTGCCCTACTTAAAGCTCATATTTTCAAGAGTTTCGATTAAAATTGAATATTGTATGGTCAGTGCCAAAATTAGTGACAGACGCATAAAACATACATTACATATATGTACATGACTAGCAGTATTACCATGTCTGTAAACTGGTTGATCCCGAGATAGTACGTCGACTCTCCGTATACGTACTTGACGTTGTGTTTGTTGATGTACCTGACGTTGTCAGAAAATATCTGACGTCTTATCTCCTCCTCTCCTAAACTGGCATATTTCCTTTCTGAAAAATGTGTACGTGCAATGTTTTATGTAACATATATAACATGTATAAATAGCATTTCGACTCTCTTATTGACTATAAATACTAAAACATTAAAACAAATAAGCATTACTAAATTGTTTTAGACCTGAGTTCGTTAAGCAGCAATTTATATTTTACCGTTTTAACATGCGTTTATATTTAAGGACCATCTAATAGTTTACCATGAGTGTCTTTGAACAATTGAAACAATGTTTCAGCATTCTGACTCATGTTGTAGACGTCAATCTGAATGACATCATCATATGACGTCAAAGTCGGGGTGCATCGTGGGAACAACAACGACAGCGAAAGAGTCACAAGCGATAACAACATCTTTCGTTTCGTTGAATCAGTATTGTTTATCTGAAATAATCACTTAAAAACATTAACAAGTGCTGACAACTTATGATAATGAAAGACCCATGACTTAATAATTGAGTTAGAAGTTATCACATGAACATTTCTTTGAAATTATCACTTAATTGAAAAGTTGTTGATGAGAGAAGAGAAGATGGTTCAAGGATTTCAATATAGAAGGAAATGTTTCATTCTTTATTATTCAAGAAAACATATGACCCGCCATTTCCCATGCCCTACAGCATGATCGGTCATTTGTGTCCCCTACCAGTTTAACCGGAGGGGATTTATGGTTTGCGCTCTGTCCGTCAGTCCGTCCGTCAGTCCGTCCGTCAGTCCGTCCGTCCGTCCGTCCGTTCGTCAGTCTGACACATTTTTCTGGATCCTGCGATAACTTTAAAAGTTCTTCATATTTTTTCTTGAAACATGGACAGATGGCAATATGGACATTATGCACGTCATTTCATTTTGTTTCTACGTCAAAAATTCTGGTTGTTACGGCAACACATATATATAAAAAAATCTGACAAAAGTGGAGCCGGTAGGGGACATCATTGCTTGGCAATAGCTTGTTTACCAGTGTCATAATTTGAACAACATGTTAGAGGACAATGTTACATGCTGAATTTTAAATCATTAGTCTGCTTATTAAGATAATTATCATAATAAGGAAAGTCCATACTACAAAGGACAATTTGACCACAGAGTGAACACTCTTTGTAGAGTTCTACTTGACAATAGTTCATGCAAAATATCAAAGCTCTAGACTATGCGGCTTCAGCGAGATGTTTACTGCATACATAATTTCAATCGCTTCTACACCATAGGCGAGGACAATTTTAACCCCAGGTCCATACACGTTTGACAAATCTTAGTAGAGATTTACTAGACAATGGCCCATGCACAACTTAAGCGCTTGTGGTTTTGGAGAAAAAAAGTTACAGTTGTTTGCTTTTGGTTGCCATACCAAAACTTAAAATCTCTGGATATCTTTGAAACAGTTCCATGTCATTTGCTACCATGTTTTATCACTTTGGCCAGGAAGATGCGGTTTGAAGCCAATTGTTGAAGACACATGACAGCTTCTATTTTAAGGAGACACAACTAAATTGATTATTATTATTTTTTTCATTCTTTGGTCACTTTGCTTGAATGAAGGACCTCGTAAGGATGATAAGAATGATCTCCTGATGATGCAAATAGAGTTAAACTTTGCTTATATTTGTGTTGTGCTGTTATGGTTTAGACACCATTTGTCATGTTTGATCGGAATACCAAGCTGATATAGCGTATAATTTTTTAAACTTGTTGATGACAGTTTTTATATCCAAGTTTAATATCCAGAATCCATTGCATAAACATTATAGAATATCAAATCATTATTAACAAGTTTCATTTTTTAACTTAGACTTTTGTACAAAAAAAAACAATAAAAAAAGAGTTTGCATTTACCTTAACACAGTGAGAATAGGAATGATGGAGATATCTGGTATTTTCGTAGCGTGCATATATTTTTGCGTAAAGTATCAACAAAGCGCACATTACATATTTACTAATCAACACGTTGTTTTTCTCACAGTTGATTTTGTTAATAAGGCAGGGATCTTAAGCTTAGACATATATTGTAATTTTAGGGACAACCATCTTGAACCAACGTTTTATGTTAATCTACCATGGTTGCATTAATTCTATATTAACTCAAGTAGCATTGTTAAATCAATGAATCATCTCGTATAAAAATGATACATTGAATAGACATATTCAAAAAGTACAACAAACATTTATATCGTAAATTATTTATATCTTAATTACAAAAACAAAATACAAATATATGTAAAAATCCCTTACTGGTTTGAAGAGCTAGCCTAACGACGTAGTTGTTATTCCTGCAAGAATAATGTTCATACACTGAGCATGTGCTCGTTATTATTTCAATACTCCTGATAACACAAACTCTGTCCGTATACCAGATATAATCTTGTGATAATCTTTCAACAGCGGAAGTTTTATATAAACGAGCACAATGCAAACCAATGATAACCCTGGATAACGAAGTCACTCAACTTCCTGATTTAAGTCTTAAAAGCAGCACAGTATCACCATCGTTTATTTGAAAGGAATGTCTCAATATCACATTTCACGAACTTAAACTCTACGTTCGGAACGTCGATAAATATAAAAGATCACTACATAATTCCATCCAACAACACTCATGATGGCAAATCATATTAAAAAAAAGATGTATTTATGCCCTATGCCAAAAGCGGAATACGAGGCTACAAACCTAAACAAATTTAATTCATAAAACTCAAAACTAATTTTAAAAACTAGACCTTAAACATAAATAACAATTAATACACCTTTTCCCATTTATTTTTTAATCCTTTTTAATTGTGCATACTAATCTTTTTGTTACACACGCATATATGCTCACCAGACTCTTAAAAAAGGTAGAAAATATACCCAGTATAGTAGGATGTATACTGGCGGTCGAATACGTGAAAAGTTTACGGCTGCGTCGTTAATAAGCTTTTGTAAAAAACAAATCTGCAGCAGGGTTTTAAACATATAACGCTTTAACACCTATAGATGCTTGGCAGAAACACACACAAAATACTGAGCTCTCAAAGAAGTCATAAAAATCGACACTAGTTTCCGAATATTACAAGACATTATGTGTAGGTAAGTATTTGAATTTGCAGATTAATACAAACACTTACTGTTATATCCAAATACCGGATAGCTACCAATGCATGACAAACGTCGCAACAACTTCTTATTTAGCCTTTGAATGCGGAAGTTTTATTAGCGGACTTATCATTTACATGCTCTTAATTTGAATCGAGCGAAATGCACACAAAAAAGAATAAAAAGCTACTTTACATCATGATTTAAAAACAGCACATATTCACGTTTAGGATCTATTAAATAAGCTTTTTAAAAGCATGCGTATGAAATATACGGGTCTTATCTGTATATGAAATTGGTCACTTGACTTAAAAAATAAGTGGCGGATGTTAAATAGAATGAATTTAACCCATTTATGCCTAGTGGACTCTCCCATCCTTCTAAATTGGATCAATTCATTTCCAAAATTAGGGATGTCTAGTATGTTTATTTCTATATTTAGAATATTTCTTACAGAAATTTATTTAAGCTAACAGCGCAGACCCTGATGAGACGCCGCATCATGCGGCGTCTTATCTGGGTCTACGCTGTTTGCCAAGGCATAACCTGTTTAGAGCAACCAAGGCGAATAAGCCTTGGATATATTCCCAAACAAATAGAATGTCGTGCAAGAAAGCATCATTTTGTGTGCTAAAAAAATAATGATTGTCAGATTTGAGTTGTGGTTGTTTTCATTGAATGTTTACAAACTTCAAAAAATTAGCTAATGGTTAACCGACTGTTATACAGGAAGTCAGAATCACACAATCCGCCAACATAAGTATTGCTAGCTCCCGCCGCAATTTTAGGAGGAAATTTAAATGGGCGTACGTACATTGCAATTTTGTGAAAAAAATCCTTTTAGCTCCAGTTTCCTCTGTTACAGATAAGTTCTTGGGAAGTTAGATATATGAAACTATGGTATTGGGACTGTTCGAACTTGTAGGAAATTGGAAGTTTGTTGTTGAAAATGTCTGAAATGGGCTCGCAAGCGTGAAAAATAAAGCCCAACGTCTTAAAATAATCCATGCTAGATATTTTGAAGCAACTGATTTGGAACATGTTGTACATATATTTAAGGAAGTTAAAGGCCTTGCTATTTTCAAAATGAGCTTGCTTTGTGTTCATGTAGTGCCGTTCTTGATTTGTTAAAGGAATCGAGGTTCGATCTCTGATCCAGACGGGCTTAGACGCTATCAACTGTATATATATACCACATTGCAAATTTATAATAAGGTCGGTGTATCTCTTCAGTAACCTGCACGTAAAGACATGGCCATGACACACGGTGAGTGACCGGAGAGCAGTACCGATGGTCTTAAGTAGTTGAGGAAGAAGCCAGTAAGCATACTCACTGGTCACTTGGCAAGGATGGCGTCAGTAGCAGACTTTTTAGTTCTGATTAGTGGTGATACTGAGGAGCGCGTGGCTCACGAGGTAATATCAGCAGAGCGCCCATTTCGAAATTCGCTGCATTCGAACACCTTCTGTCATCACTTATAATGCGTATACTAAAATTGTGTTGCAGCCTCAAGCTATGTGTATGTTTTGGTTTTAAATTGAACAGTTTTCGCAACATATATGTAGTTTGACCGATACATGATAAACAATGCTTTCTGCTCTGGTTTATATTTTTAAGCAATTGAATAGTGTTATTTACTTATCGATGGGCCGCTTTAAAGTTAAACGAATCCTGTCATTTCGGAATGTACACAACTTGTGTGTTAACCATTATTATGAGTATTTATTAGTGTTTATCAATATGTGGATCTAGAATAACTGAGCACACTCTGTATGCGTGCTTTGAATCGATTCAGTTTGTTATTGACACGGACATATTGTTCATAGTGTACTTTATTTTCGCCCAGTAGTTGAAATAACCAACCAAAAAAAGTAATTGTGAGAATCATTTGACCCATAATAATATTCCAATATCTAAAAAGATGGTACGTTTTTTCATAAGAATATTAAATCAATCACTGAGATAAAATTGCGTGTGCAAATATAAAGTTTCTAAAAATCAAATATACGTTTCTGAACGCATGTTAATTTTATACAATTAAAGCATTTCGAGTTACTTGTAGAGGTTAGGTTAACCTAATCAGGTCATTAGTCTCAGATAACTGGTGATATTGCATTACGTAGGATATAATTTCAGGCTATCACTAGTTTTGTGTAAAGTCCAAACATTTACAGTTAAAATTTATAATTGAGCCTCGCTCTGTGAAAAGGGGGTTTAATGCATGTGCGTAAAGTGTTGTACCGCATTAGCCTGTGCAGTCCGCACAGGCTATTCAGGAACGACACTTTCGTTTCTATTATATTTTTAGTTAAAAGGAAGTCTCTTCTTGACGAAAATCCAGTTAAGGCGGAAAGTGTCGTCCCTGCAAACTGCACAGGCTAATCTGGGATTGCACTTAACGCACATGCATTAAACCCCCTTTTCACAGAGCGAAGCTCAATTATATAATCTAAATTCCGTAAGATGATCAAGAATACCTGATTGGTTAAGGTTTATTCAATATACAATGGACATACCATCCAGGACTACACATGTGTGAAAACATACACAAATATATAAAGGCGTGAAATGTGGTCAGTTTTAAATTTCATAAGTTATTAAATAAAGTATAAATACATGAAAAGTTAATGGACAAATGGATTACAGCATTTAGAATCTATTTAACACTGTTATAGCCATCACATAAAACACAACAAAGACGAATCTACAAGAGAGCGAGAAGTCATGTTTGAGTAATAAACTATTACAGGTTTCTTTGAATACATTCTTTATTTACAAACATGGCTTGTGTTGATACTTGTATCATCAAATTACATTAAATCAATAAATTGTATCATGTTTGGTCTTTTCCAGTAATATTGATGTATATAAAATGGTCAAATATCATCATATAAGGAACATTCTAATACAAAATGATATTCATCCTTAAGAACATTGCAATGTTGACATTTTCTCTCTTGAAAAGGTATATATTCAGGTGGTTTATGTCATCTGTCTGCTTCAAGTTCTAATCTATAAGATGAAACCCTTAATCTAAAAGATCAAATCTAAACTAATTTATACTGACATGTTTTAAGTCAGGTTGCAATTCAAATAAACAAAACTAACTGTAACTTAATGCTTTTAATGAATTATTAAGTTCTGACATCCAATTTTGGATAAATGTATAATTAAATCCAGACTTTACCAAGGATAAAAACACTTTTCATCACCTACACCTTGGTTTAGCCATGCATAATGAAAGCTAACATATAACAAACTGATTTAGCCCAAGCATGTGTATTTGGTTTATTTATTAAATTCTCACACATGTAGCTATGAATGCACTTGACATACTTGTGCTCTTCTAACTTAATAATTTTCACAAAAAAACCTTATAACATTAATGGCTCTTTTAGTTTCAAGGATGTTCTTCCAAGTTCCCCATATAAAAACTATTCTGTGTTTGAATGTGCACACATAGAAGTTTGTTTGCAAACAAATAAGTGGACTCTTTCAATTGCCATTGACTCTGTTAAACCAACGATTTCCGACTCATTATTTAAAATTGGTTAAACAAGCTGATCAACAAATTTAATTTGGTATGTATGGATATTGTTGGAACATTTTGTAGGTATTAGTTAAGCTTAAAAACATCATTCGAGGCTTGGCCTGCAAGTGTTTCAAAAGTATTTGCAAAAGATCCTCCTGTAATAAATACAATTTCTAAGTATGTGAATGATTTAACATTTTCGATGCTTGGTTTTTGTACAAACATTCAATATCCCTCCTTAGTACGTAAGTATTATGTTACGGGTGGAAAACAGTAGTTACTTATTTGGAAGACTTTCTGATATCCGAACACCTATACAAGTCTTTAAGTGTTCACAAATAACATGTGCTTACTGTGTGAGTTCAATAATTTTACAGTATGTATAATTTAAATGAATATTTGTTTGAATGTTATGTGTTATATACGTGTGTTTGTACACGTTGATACATAATGCGAATGCAATCAGTCTTTATTGCAGTGGCCTTAACGCTTTACACAAGTGGAAACATGGCATGCGAAGAAATTCCGCACATGTTGTCTCTATCTTTGGCCATCCTCATGTAGCCCTCTTCACCCCACTTGATGCCCCATGAGTTCTTCACGAGCCAGTAATTGGAGGGGCTGGCGGCTCCGTAGCCTACCACGAGCACAGCGTGACTGTTTGGGGAGCACTTTTTGATGCAATACGGGTCATTGAAGACACCTTAAACCAGTGAAATTAGAGGATGTAAAGCAAAAGGCTCATACACTAGTAAAAGTTGGCGTAGCTTCTCAGTCAAAGACTAATATACGGAAATCGCTGTGGATAAAATTTCGATTGTGTGAAAGATATCCGAAAGTTTTTTTAAAATATAAAAGTAGGTTCTAATTAAACGTTTGGCAAGTGACTGAACCTAATTAAAATAACAAATTAACGAAAGTTATGTTATAATTAGTGTACCTCCACTGTAATGCACGAAGTTACAATTGATGTCGATGACCACTGCTATGGGCCCTATAGTAGCAGTGGCGATTTCTAAGTTCTCTTCACCATCGGGGACGCTGGAGTAACCAAGAACAGTGGCTCGAACTTTGCTCGCGCTGAACGAACACGGATCTACATCCTGTAAAATAATTGAACAAACACTTAATTTATATAGGTTGTCCTTTTTGTACAAGCTTTGAATTGTTGAAGACATTTCATTGTTTTCATTAAATATTTATGCATTCTTTGATGCTCGAGATTAATGTACGCTTATCATAAACCATTAATACACGTTGCCTTCATTCGTTTTTTATATTTTTCTAAGCGAAGGACAAAGAGCAGAATCCTCTTTTTAATTTAAACCTTGTTTGCTTTTGACCGCAGAGAATTCATTTCAATTCGTGCAACCGCATCAACGGGAGAGAAACCTTATTATAACATGCGGTCCTTTATTTATGGCAAGGAACCATTTGCCAAAAAGTGAGAAATAAAACGAATATACTTTGAAAGACACACACGTCTACAACAAAGACACAACAAAGAATAAAACTGAAGTAACCGCCTTGGAATAGACAATGCAAGGCATTCGAGGTTTAAACCGGCTTTAAAAAGGTCCAAAACGCATTGCCCAGAATTATTAACAAACCATTCAAGTGTAAAAGAAATAGCATCATAGTATCACAATTCAAATTAAATAGCAATAAAAGATAATGCATTTCAATGTCATACCTATTTAACAAATAATGGTTGAATGCAAAATACCAAAATTGCATAATATTGAAAATTGGACCGACCGTATCCGTGTAGCTGTAGTCGGCCTCGCCTTCTATGCCTCCATTTTCATTGACGTACTGAAGTGTTTCTTTCAAACGCCCACCATTACATCCTTTGTTACCGTGGCTTCTGGAGCAGTCAATGAGTTGCTGCTCACTCAGTGACACTAGTTCCTCGGTCTTCTTGAAATGCTGTCCTTCGATAGTTCCAGTCTGACATTGAGAACACAATCTGACTCGTTGAACGAGTAATCTTAACCAAGATGGTCATATTCTTTAAACATTAGATGTGAAAACAAAAAATACTTTCAAAATTGAAATGCATCCAAAGAAAATATCATTTCTCAATAGCCCTGTAGGTTGATGAGATTTGTTTTTTAAATATATCAAATTGGAACTCCAGATGCATCCGCAGAAGTTAAATCATATAATATCTATACTAAGGTCCTTTATCTAAATTAATCACCAAATAATTAGACACAGGACAGAGACGTAAAAAACACAAACACCAATGCATAAATCTGGGGTCGTACAAATTTAATGTATAATGTTCAAATCAATGAGAAAAAAAACATAACATCCCCTACGTTTTTACCGTCGGCTTTATGTAGTAAATAGTATGACAATGAACTTACAACACTAAACGAATAACACGACCCGCACTTACCCTACAAAAGGAATTGCAATATAATGTCAATTATATTCAAATAAACTTGTTAAATATCTATAACACATAGACTGTTAGGATCGGGTAACAAACATCAAAACAAATTAGTTCCGGTTATTTACTTAATAAAAGAAGACATAACTACCACTGAATTAAGACCTGCATAATGCATAATTAATGCATAATTAATTGATTTAACAGTACATACCGTTGAATGTAGGGTGTGAAGTAAGAAGGAAGGACTAAACCTACTTGGTTTTTGACGGATGTCACGTATCCTTTCTCTCTCCAGTCCACGTCAGAGGGCGCTTGAAAATTGTCCGGTGGAAGAAAGAGTGATGCATTTCCGCTCCAGATATCTTCAACTCGAACATTGGCAAACTTGTCGGCAAATTCTTCGTATGCCTGAACATAACAGAAAATAAAAGAACATAGTATTATTTAACGAAATTTGAATTGATGTAAACAAACATGCAAAGTTTTCTTCATTCTTTAAAATATATTTATCATTTTAAGGGGATACTACCTCCTTTGATTACATACCTATAATAGTATGACTAAAATAATGGATTATTTCCACTTAAAAACAAAAACAAGCTCCTGCATAAAAATTCCGTATTGCGTATCCGTTCCCGTATTCAAAGGCTGTGAAAGCAGACTACTTTTGACCATTTATGTATAGTAAATATCCGTAAAGTCATGAGCGGCATTGGGAAAACCCCGTTCTATCTTCAGCCATACTCTATAGGCTTCCTCAATTGTCTAGATCACCTCATACGATGCAGTGATGTGCGTCTTTTAAAAGCATTGTGAGGTGGGTGTTTTTGAAAATGTACCGAGTTCAAATAAACTGGTTTTTGTTTTTCAATAATAGTATTGACTTGTTTTAATTGTAAGGACTAAGGATTTATGTAATAAATGGAATACTACATGACTGTGGTGTTCCGGTGTGTTGTATCGCACTAGATGATTGTTAAGCACAATCAACTCGTGTGATTCAACTTACAGGAACATCATTTTCAGGTCATACATATTACCTATATACTACTTGGTTAAAATATATAGTATGCATACTTAAATTTCATTACAATTCATTTACCAGTCAACTGATTCTACATGCAGCCTAGATAACTTACATGTGATCATTTGAGTGAAGTATTCTTAACCATTGTAAGTTTCAACATTGAAGAAAGAAAAACAAAAATCACGGATTTTAAGTATTACCATGTCTGTAAACTGGTTGATCCCGAGATAGTAAGTAGACTCTCCGCTGGCGTACTTGACGTTGTGTTTGTTGATATATCTGACGTTATCAGCAAATATCTGACGTCTTCTCTCCTCCTCAGCACGTTTATACTTGCGTTCTGAAAAAGCATTTATATTAAAGGTGTTTGTACATATTATATATTGATTGCTTGATTGATTGCCACCCACTCATTAAAACCGACGCACCGTTGTGCGTCCTGTTGCGAAATGAATCATCGCAATTGTACAACTGCTTTGAATAATGACTAAGCAGATGATGATGACTAAGCAGACTCTTAAAATCTGCCAGTGGATAGAACACGTTTTTACAATCTGATAGCAGCTGTAGCAGATTTAGCTAAATATGTTTTCTTGGGCACCACGCAACGTGCGTATATAAGTATTATTTTCCTATAATTTGACCACCTATCAAATAAATCAGTCATAAATTAGCATTAAAACAGCTTTTTATCACCAACCTGATCCTCTGTCTAGTGCACAAATATAAATTAGACGGCATGTCACCAAATCTGAATTATAGATAGTACATAGGTTTCCAACGTATCATCTACCGTTAGACGGCGAGAACTCTCGTATGTCCGACATGAGTACTTAAAACAGTCGGAAATGAGCATAACGTTTTGTCGCCATCCTGACACGCATTCACGTGCACAAAATGACCATTTTAAGGTACCCATTTGTGATAAACAAGAGTTTTTACCGTATAACGACGTATGTTACGTTAGCAACTTAGGTATTTGCCTATCAACCTGTCTATTAAACGCTTATTTCTTGCGATATTTGTGTAAGTATTGTATATGATGTCCAACAAAAATTGTTAAAAATCTGCTTAATCTGCTATCAGATTTAAAAATCTTGCTTAGTCTGCTACATCTGACACACGTCCAAAAAAATAACATTTTGTATTAACTTTAACAACGATGAAAATCAAGTCATGTTTGATCGGTATGTTGTGTTATGGAATATTTATTGTTTATATGTAATCGCAAGATATAAAAGTAAAATTGTCAGAAACCAGTTTTCACGTGTGAAACGATAAAAAAATATGTGCGGCCACAAATGAAACAGGAAACGATGTAACCTTATACTAAACCCATTTCTCATGTATTATTAAAACTGCAATACTGCTGCAGCTTCTGGAGTTTCACTTCTTCATATTGGAAACATTATGTTAAAAACTGAATAATAATGCAAAGAACTATTATTTGAGCTATTTGCGTATGCGTATTTATTACGGTACAATGGTGATGTGAAGTGGTTCGGCATGCTGAGCCATCACCTGTGTTTTCCTCAGGCTAAGTGTCAGGCTGAACTAATCACATGCCTTTGCAAATAGATTCAACAGTCTCAGAAGTTTAGATTTGGTGTGGGTGACTAGAGCGGCGTCATCTGCAATCAGCATGTTCCTTATCATCACTTCCTGTACTTTGCTCTTTGCCTTTAGTCGAGCTATGTTGAACAGACTGCCGTCTGACCAAGTGTGGA
Organism: Dreissena rostriformis; assembly: GCA_007657795.1. NCBI lineage: Eukaryota > Metazoa > Mollusca > Bivalvia > Myida > Dreissenidae > Dreissena > Dreissena rostriformis. The sequence continues at coordinate 51,261 of VMBQ01006823.1, forward strand.
GAAAGAAACACTCGGTGTAAAGAAGATGCCGAATAAAGTGGGAGCGAGGATGCATCCCTGTTTGACGCCACTGCGGATGCCGAAAGCATCTTACGACGAGCCGTCATACTGACCAGTGCATTTCATGTTGCCGTGGAACGACTGGATCACGCTCAGGAGTCTCGGTGGGCAGCCAATCTTCGCCAGAATGAAGAATAGTTCATCCCTGCTGACAATATCAAATGCTTTGGTCAGGACAATGAAGGCCAGGAGGACGGGCTTGTGTTGCTTTCTACACGTTTCCTGCAGTTGTCTGATAGAGAAGATCATATCTATAGTTGATCTCTCTGAGTATAACTCGCACTGTGACTGTAGGTACACTATATCATCAAGCTTCTGTAGTCTGTTCAGGACGACATGTACAACAACTTTACCCACACCACACAGGATGGATATCCCTCTGTAGTTGTTGCAATCGTTTCTGTCGGCCTTAGTTACCGATCCTTCTTCCAAGCGCTGACAGAAGAGGTTGTGCAGATGTTCTACGAGCACATTGTTGCCACATTTGATGACCTCTGGTGGTACACCATCTTTCCCTGCAGCTTTTCCTGCGGACACACTCTCGATTGCCTTCTTAAGTTCTGCCATAGTGGGTTTTGCATTCAGTTCGATATTGAGAGGGATTGTTTTGATTGCAGCAAGGGCATAATATGTGACACGGTTCTGCTTGGAGTAAAATTAGTGTTCCACCCAACGCTCCATCTTCTTACCCTTGCCGTGGATGATTTTGCCAGTTGAAGACTACAGTGGAGCCCATGGTTCGGCCCGTGGCTTTCCTATGTCGTCATACATGCCCCGAATGTTTCCAGTATCGGCAAATAACTGGATGCTCTGGCAGATCTGAAGCCAGTAGTCATTCGCGCGCCTCCTTGCTAGTCTCTGAAATGTACTTGTGATAGATCTTTACGCTTACAGGTTCCTCTGGCTAGGGGAGCGCTTGTATTCCGGGTGGGTTCTTCGGCGTTCTTCTACGGCTGCGGTGAGTGTGGCGGATGAGGCCTCAAACCAGTCGCTTTTTTGGTCTGGTCTTCCTCTTTCAAAGACTTTCATGGCAGTGTTGCAAACTGTGTCTCTGATGTGATCCCATCGCTCTTTGGCTGTGCCATCAGAAGGTTCTATTTGGAATATCTCAGAAAGGGCTTGGTTGAACTGCATAACCTTTTCGGGGAAGGCGATCTTGCTCCCAACAAAACGAGGTTTGCCTTCAGGCCTATAGCGATGAACCTTCTTCGGCTGGAGCCTCATCTTGCAGCACACCAGCGAGTGATCTGTGTCGCAGTCAGCACTGTGAAAGGTGCAAGTAAGGAGGACGTATTTCAAGCCAGATCGCCTGGTAATGATAACGTCGAGCTGGCGCCAGTGTTTGGATCGAGGGCGTCTCCAAGATACCTTATGCTGTTGTTTGGTCTGGAAGAAGGTGTTTGTGATGCTGAGGTCATTGTATGAGCACAACTCCAGGAGTCGCTGTCCATTCTCATTAATCTCACCAACGCCAAATTTTCCAACACATGAGGACCAAGAGTTGTGATCTTCGCCCACTCTGGCAAAAGAGTCACCCAGCAGTACCAGGTGCTCTTCTTTAGGGATCCTGTTGATTAGCGAGTCTAGCCGGCTGTAGAACTCGCCGTTGGAATTCTTGGTTGTTGTTGCATAAACACTACGCATAGGCATCAGGTCAACTGGCTCAGAGGTGGTGTGGAGGCGGAGTGATAACAATCTTTCAGTTCCTTGTTGAAATGGATATATCGTCCACAGTAGAAGATTCCAGACAGCGAAACCAACTCAATACTTTCTGGTGTCCATCGCACTTTTCTCTTGCCAGAAGAATGTAAAATCCTTTTCTCTAAGGGTTCCAGAATCAGCGAGCTGTGTCTCCTGCAATGTAGCAATGTCTACTTGAATTCTCACAATCTAATCGTTGAAAACTGAGGTCTTTCGGGCATTACTGAGGCTCTGGAGGTCGTCCGATATCCTGGAGAAAGTGTTCTTACGTTCCGCGTGCCCAGTTGAGTGCAGGAGTTTTCCTTTTTGTTTTGTTGCCTGGTGCATTACTCGCAGTCCGCTTGTCAGGTATTGCAGTACCCTGAGCCTTTACGCACCCAGTAAGGCACGCAGACTGTGGCGGGACAGCACCTAACTGGCTGGGGGCTGTCGAGTTTGAGGCGGGCGGTAGTTGTCCAATGAGACATGGTGATCTCATCCACCGTCGGAAGCAGCCCCTGGCGCCAAGCTCTACGCCAATGGAGCTGATGGCTATTAACCGGAAACTGCTGCTTTCCGTGTTTTGTCGGCGCTTTGCAGCGCAGCTTGAGTGCCCTCTCCAGGACGCAAGCCTTGAAAGGTTGGTATAGAGTATCAGCTGTTGCCCATGCAGCAGACCCCCTCCCTCTTCACGCAAGCTGGTAGGTCCAAGGGAAAGGCGAAGACGATACACCTTGCCACCAGCAGCGTCGCAGGATTTGCCAGAATAACTTTGAAGACAAGGTCAGACCACCGGCTCCGGATTTTAAGTAAGGGTTGACTCCCTAAGCATTTGATTAACCAAAACCTAACCTACAAGGCAGCAGGACCGTAACCCTGGTAGGGAGAATGAAGAGGTACTCGCACTTGTCTAAGGTGTTCCCTTGCACTTGTGGCAGAGCGGGGATGTCTTACTTTTCCGTACAGATAGTTTTATTTCTCAAACTATTCAATGTAGATCCATTAAATTAAAATTTACAGTTCTATATTTAAGAAACAGTTAGTTTTTTCACAACACGGACAATGGTGATCACGAGGTCAACAACAAATTGATATGATGTATGTCGGACCTACTGCACCTAAAATTCGTAAAATTAAATAACACTTATTAATGTGCCCCCCAGTGTCCATTTTGTTCACCTCCGTGTGTTTTTAAACTAGAGCTATTTTTCGATGCATTTTAGTAAAGCCTATTTAATTTTTCATACTTCCCATAGTTCAAAGTGTAACAATTGCAACATTAAGCTGTTAGGTTGTGTCTGAAACGAAAATGTATATTTCATAGTTTTTTTTAATAAGCTTTTTACAAATATTTTTGAAGATTAAATTCGATAAGCAACCGCTCAAAAGTGACTATGACATTCAGCCCGCATTGTAAAAATGCATTTTCATGATCGGTGAAATATAGCAATTAAAAAAACAGGAAGCGCACAAAATGACTTAGTTAACAAATACGTATCATTAAAAACAACTGTAATTTTAATGAATGGATGGCGATACTGACAACGGTTGGTTGGTCTATACTGATGACGAAAGGGCGCCAATTATTAAACATGAATAGGTTCAGGACTTAGTTTATTATCCATGAGTGAGAGTAGAAACAAAACATGTGTATAAGGCGTCGGTAGTTTTTACCAATTCAAATAAAGGACAACACTTGGCAAGATGATGGTATAGATATGTTTGGCAGAAATGTTAAACTGATATGGACACATTTTATTTTATCCCACTTTTACAGCGAATTCGGTTGATTAAAGCCCCGTTGATTACATTTCTGCTATAAACCAAGGCACGAAATGACGTTATTTTTTCGACAAAATGACGTCATAAATCCAGCGAAATTATCCAGTTAATCTAATTTTGTTTAAATAAAAAGGTTTACTGAATAAAAAGTGGGATAAATAGAATAATAGGTTATTGTTGATTATAGATCANTTTTGTTTTCTAAGCCTCGCATGATAAACCTGATCTATCATCAACTCTAACCTATTATTCTCTATGTTGTTGTTTTTTATTCAGGGCTTTTTACTCGCCACTGATTATATCGAAAACCGGAAAAAAAGATTATAAAGGGGGAAGTGGCAAAAACCCGCAAACAACTTTTAAATTTGTAGTTTCCTGAAATTATCCGATCATAGTTCACGAGGACAAACACTAATAACGATCGGAACGGGTATAATATATAAGCTAAAAAACGAATTCGGCATGTGTTGCATGTGTACAAACACAATTATCCATGCATTTAAACCAATCTGCAGCATTTAAAATAAAAATCACACACCGATGTGTGCATACCATTGCATACCATTGTTTCGTAAAACGGGTAAGCGTGGTTTATACCTATGGATTAGATTGGTAGTTTCATAATATGTGGAGACGCGGTTGATAACTATTACTAAGTTAAATATGGTAACTCATTGGAATCTTTAACCTAAGAATACACTGACACAGAAAAACCGGCTAGTTGCCCATAAGTCAAAATGTTAAGAATGAAAGATAGTGTATATCATAAAGCAGCGAAACGCCTACATTGCAAGGTCGCGTAAGATATCGTTTATTTCATCCTGTTCATTTATACGACAAAAAGGGCTATACTAGCTCGCGGATTGAATTGATTGGGTCACTTAAAGCTGATGCTCTGAATCTTTCAGTGAAAGAATTCGATATG